>MCJB01050841.1:271095-282167 GCA_002018475.1 Nicotiana obtusifolia | reverse complement strand
CCACTTCCGCTTCCTTCGTCCAAACAGCCACCCCAATCCGAAACCCTAAGAGCAGCCATGGCTGCTTTCCCTCGCCGGAAATCACCCGTAACCCTCACACAAACAATAATCGGTCTTCTTTTTTCCCCAAACTTGCACCCCACGACCTTAAAAGTATCCTGTTTTAAATCAAAAATCAAATCAAAATTAAAGCCCTTGAAAATCTGAAATTTTGAAATCAAGGATTATGGAGCCGTTTTGAGTTTAAAATAAATTTTAGTCATGTGTTCTTAGCAAGAACGCATGGTTAAAGTAAATTTTAACTCAAAATCAGAATCGTAAGAAGATTTTGTTCGAGGTAGTTGCATGTTCCCTTTTTCTTTTTTACTGTTTTTTATTATCTCCGTTTGAATACACTCTCCTTCTACCCCTTTTCTGTAATTTTTGCGTCTAACTTTGTGTTAAGAGTCAAAATGTTTGGGTTATTTGTTTCACTGCTTTTGTTCGTCGTATGAGGATAAGTCAGAAGTCATAGACGAAGTTTTGGAAAAAAAAAACTCTTTGAGTCTGAGCCCAAAGGACTGTGGTCCAAAATTAAACTAAGCCTAGGTGTTTTGGGTCGGGTCACTTTTGACCCGTTAAGCTTAAAAATCGGAAAAAGGTTGGAAGTTTCTAGCAGTGGCTAAAATAAAACAAAAGAGACTTTTGGGGGATAAAATGGATTTGGAGAAGTCCCTAACAGATTTCTGTTCTGTTAGGGAGACACGCAGAGGCAAAGGGAATAAAATCTGTTAGAGGGGGTCAGTTAAAGGGAGTGTGGAGAGTGTGAGTATCGGGGGGTAACAGAAAATAACAAACAAAAAGAATAAAAATCTACAAAAAAGGAGAAAATCTGAATGAGAGGGGTCTGTTCCGGAAGGGTATAAAAGAAGAGGTCAGAGAAAAGAACAGGGGGGATCGGGAAAAAAAAAGAAAGATAGTGAGAGTTCTTTTTTTTTTTTTGAACAAAGAGTGAGTAAAGAAAAGAGAACAGAAAAACTTCGAGATTTGGACTGAATTTGGTGTTTATTTCTCTTGAAGTAAGATCGAGTTGCTGTTGTTGCTCGTCTGCTGCTGCTTTGATAAGGTCATTTAGTTGCTCAATTGGCATAGGTAAGTTCCTGTAATTTTAGTTTATAAACTTGAATAAACGAGTTATCAAATGTTTACTGACTCAACTTCTCGTACCCTCGATTTGCTGTCCATTCCACTCGATTAGTTTGTTCTTTGTTGACTAACATGAATATGTCATTTAATGACTTTGCTGTTCCCGTTGTTGTTTATCCCAGAATTTGTTTCGGATTGTCATTTTTGTTTAAAATGACTGATGATTAGTCTACATATTGTTAAACAACTGTTGTCCTATGTTTTAGTAAGTTTCTGTTTTGTTCCTTTTCTTCCTGGTAAATGATAACTTCTGCCATATCAAATCCTGAAACGATTTGCTTCTGAATTAATAGCTGTTGTAATAGAAAGCAGTTTTTGCCCAGTCAAACAGAGTAGTAGTTTGATATTTTAATTTAGTTACAATGGTAATCGATAGTCTATTCATCGCACCAATTTTGACTGTTTGAAGTTTAAAAGAAGGGACCTCTAGGCTATAACTGTAGCCTCAGAAACAGTCTAGTTCAAGGTTTAAAGTATTGTTATTGTCCCAGGAGTAGCATTCTTATTGTAAATTCAGAATATGGCTACTGTTGAGGAATTAATGGTTGTTGGCTGTGACAAGGTTATGATAACTGGTTTGTTCTTTGACTGTTGTTTCTAAAGAATAATACCATTCATGTAAATATTCAAGTTGTGATTGTATTCGCTAATTTAATGGCTAGTATGTATAATTAAGTTGTGTTGATCGATTTAGTTCTAAGTAGCTGATACAGAAATAGTGCTATCAATGTAAAGTGCCCTCAGTTTGCAAGACTACTGGCTGAGTTTGCAATTGGTTGTCCTTTATTTAAATCTGCGTATGAAATAAGGCTATGAATGCAAACTTTAGAATGTAATTATCTCTGTAAAGTTATGGGCCATGTATGTAATTGCGCTAAGTGACCTGTCTGTTTTTAAAGCTAGCTATTCTTTAAAAGTGCTATTAATATAATACGATGAAAGTAGTGTTTTTCTTGCTGATGGCTATGTTTGTAATTGAATCCATATTGATTAGCTTATCTGTTATGCTGCAAATAGTGTCGTTACTGCACAATTCAGAAAGTAACTATTTTGTTTCAGCTCTTTGTAATTGGGCTTTGGGTTGATTAGTTGGTTTTAAAACAATGAAGTCCAATAAGGATTTTCACAATTAATAGAGGTGTGTCATATAATTAACAATGATCATCGATGGCCCTCTTAGTTAATTAAAATGTAAGACTAGAATAATTAAAGCATTAACGCTTCAAACTTTAGTAACTCGTTTCTAGATGCAATTAATTACATTGTGACTATGGGTACGGTTCCCGTGACATAGTAACAATGTTAATTTCGGGGGTGCCTTTTGGGCGGCCCGATTTTACTAACTTCGATTAATAAAAGCTTTCGACCTAAATTGAGGCGTGCCGTACCAAGTGGACTTACAAATATACGGCCCTCATTAATTAAATCCTTAGAAAACCGAGGTGCGCTGTTTAGCAAATTTCATGGCCCTCGAAAACTAAATGCACAGTCTGCTTTAGGCCCGTTATTCTACTGAATTAATTTCTTAAATTCGGGTGCGCATTTATGTGACCCTAATCCAAAATCCTGATGTTACGTTAAAAGTATTACAAACTGCGGGTGCATTTATGTGACGTAATTTGTGCCATATTTTGATTAACATTGCAATTCTCCGATAATTTTAAAAGCAAAAAAGTGAAAAATAAATAAAATGCACTATAGGCCGATAACAAGTATAAAAATCAAATAATAAGCCGATTATGACAATGAAGTGACCGTGCTAGAACCACGGAACCTGAGGGTGCCTAATACCTTCCCTCGGGTTAACAGAATTCCCTACTTAGATTTCTGGTTCGCAGACTTCAAAGTCAAATCTTTTCCTCGATCTGGGATAAAACCGGTGACTTGGAACACCAATTTAAATTTTTCAAGTGGCGATTCTAAAAATAATTAAATAATCTCATTTCGAATAATGTCACTTTAATTGGAAAAACTCTTTTATATACCCCTCACGCGGGGGGTGTACGAAAAGGAGTGTGACACGAAGTAGACCTGGAACCGGTGGCAGAACTCTAAAATCACTGGATCGAGCCCTTCGCTCAAGGAAAACGGATCCAATGTGAAGGGGTACATATAGACATACGTAAAACCTTCCTTGGTGAAGGTAACCCGCTCTATTAAATATGGAGCAAGGATGTTAGGATCTGGGCAGTTGCAGTTCTCCTGCACAGCAAGAATACTGGAAGGGCGAATGGATGAAGGGTACCTGCTAACGGCCCAAGTTCTCGGGGGCGCATATGTAAACTTCTCTTAGAAGTCATTGACGGTACTCAGGTGTCTGAGTATAATGGTGCTTACCGTGGGAGGATCAGCGTCAACGTCAATTTCTTTGTCTTTGTTTCTCTTCAGAGCTCCACCGAAGAAAAGACCATAGTTTCTAAAAGATTTGGTAGAAGAAGCCATGGTAATGGAAGGGCAGTAAAATTTTAGAGAAAGTTAGAGAAGTTGAAAGCTTTTCTAAGCAGGAGAAGCTTGAGCGCAAAGAAGATGATAAACTTATGATAATTTTGGAAGTGAAAGAGGTAAAATAATGAGTATAGTAAAGATATAGACGGCAAAATCGTGGTCATGATTACCTTGAGAACCGGTGAAAATATTATTGAATCGTGGGGCAACACGTGTTCGAGGTATTAAATACGAGAAGACGTGCGTCCTTCCAAGCATCAGAGACTGTCAGAAGATTTCCCGCCAAGAAAGGGATCTTCACCAACTTTCCGGTGACACAAAGATATGCCATCAGAAAGCAGGGGGACTATTTATATAGGGTAAAATTGGTCCATAATATATGATCAAATGATAGCACGCCACGTGGAACCGAAGATAGGTAAAAGGCGAATTACGTGACAACCAACACCGGGAACAACAGCTGCAGTTGGTATCAGATAAACCCCAAAAGGAGCCTGGTCAATGGGAGCAGTTCGAATGTTTGCCATTAGATAACATTCAGTGAAAAATATTCTCTAACATTAAATGGGCAGCCGTTGCAGAGGATATTTGCATTCATGGCCTGCCATTACATATTCATCAATGACCCCTTTATTGTCATTTAAGAAGGGCTTGATTCTAGGATCTTGTTTCCATAGGTATAACTATAAATAGCATGCTCAGTAGCCATTGTAAGACACGAAATTTCTAGCAAAACTTATGTTGTATTCCACTTTCATTCTCAATTAAAAAACTTTATTTGCTCTTTTATATTGTTCTTATTTCTGTCCTCGGAGACGTTGTTCTCGGAGCCAGGCTTGTCATTTTCTTCAATCTTAATTGCTAAGTCTTACTTTTAATCTTGTTTATTTACTATTTTTGGATCAAATTAGTTCGCTTGTCTATAAACCACGTAACAAATTTAATTGTATCGTTTTACGGGTAAACATCTCCACCATTGAAAGCCATTAAAAAGTTTCAAAGCTTTGAATTCGAATTTGGGTTTTCAAAAATTATTACCTTCTCCGTTTCAGCTTAGATGAAGTAGTTTAACTCGGCACGGAGTTTAAGAAAAAAAAGAAAGACTTTTAAAACTTGTGGTCTTATAAGCTTAAGGGTGAAAGCTTTGTGGGGCCATAACATTTGTGTGGTTATAAAAGTTTCTCATTAAGGATAAAATGGGTAAAATTAGCTAAAAGGAGAAAGGGAGATGACTCTAGTTGTTGAGAACCCTAAATAAGGCACCAGATCGACTTCTAGTTGTAGCGGATCTTACTTACATCGGTTCTAGCACTTTCTCTTGATTCTATTTTTGAAAGATATTTCCTTGCTTTGAGGAATGCACGGTTTAACCAGAATCATCTCGTTAGCTTTTAGAGTCATCCCGGGATCTTTGGCTTATGCCATGTGCTCCAAACTTGAACTGAACTTCCTTTATTCACCAGCAGAAAAAGAAGTCTATGCCTTCGCCATATGAATACTAAGTAATAATAGCATGGCACTTCGAATTCGATATGAGAAATTTTTGTTTTGTTTTTTTTTTCTTCAAAACATTAGATTCTGTATCGAGAGAGTAGTATGAGATAAGGGGTATTTTCGATTTTCTCTTATTTATCGGGAGTTTAGTTTAGTGTCACAAACTTTTTTGTTTTCATGCCGGAGAGTTTTTAACAATATTTATGTTATGAAAGAGTATGAACAAAAAAAGATTTTTTCCTCATTTGATCGGATTAAAAAGAAACTTTGGGATTGCTGAATCATAGGTTTAAAGTTGAATTATTTTCAATTATAGAAATGTATTATTCTTTTTGGAACGGACTAATAAGAAAAACGTGTTATCTAAATTGAAACAGGGGGAGTATTTGTTTGGATTGAGTGTTGTTGCAAGCGATTGGGAATATTCTTTGGAGTTTATATCTCAATTTTGAGGGTGTTTGGTGAATTAGACTTGATTTTTGGCTAAATTTCATATTGAAAATCGAAGAAGAAGAACACATGACATATAATATGCCTATAAAATTATATTATAATTGTATGTAAATTGTATTTAAGTTGTATTATGTTGTAGTGATATATATTTTTATTTGAATGTTGTAAGAAAGTTGAAAAATAGTTGTATAATGTATGAATCATTGTATGAAATTTGTATTTAAGTTATAAATATTATCTTTTTACATAAAGTTGTTGATATGTATCAAAATTGTATTAAGAGAGGAATGATTGAAATTTCAGAAAGGAAGAAGAACACACCACATATAAAATATATACACATTATATATAAAATATAGACAAAAGACATATTGTATAAAATTTGTATTTAAGTTGTATGATGTTGTAGTTGTATTTAATCGTATAAAAATAATGTATGAAAGTTGTAAATAAGTTGTATTCTATATAACTAATTGTATAAATTTATTTTTAGTTTAGTTCTCCTCACGAATTTTATTCGCTCTTCGAAAATTCTGTTATTATTAATCACCAAATTATTCAGTAATCTAGCTCTCTGTTCGTCTCTCTCAATGCTCTTCGAAAAGTGCAAGACAAGAAGATCCAGCGATGAACTCTAATCGGAAAATAAACTGAGACAGCGGAAACTGAAACCCGACTGGAGCCTTTGACTAGATAACCTCGATGATGACCACAACATCCTATCAGAAATGAACGGAGACCGAGAACAGAGAACTCGCAGGCAACCTCGATTAAGGCCTTGTAGATCGATAAGTTAGCTAAAAGGACTCTAATTCGTTGGTTTATTAGGCTGCTTTGATGATGGTTTTTGGTGTTTTAGGTGGGTGATGGTAGAAACATTGGCTTATGGTACTGGTTTCAGGGAGCTCTCATGTAGTATCCATGGTGGTTTAAATGTGGCAGAGAGAGAGGTTAATGGAGAAGCTGCGGTAAGTGAATTCCACATACTTTGGCACTCAATTAACAGAGTTTTTGGTGGAGAGAGGCGGTAGAGAATAAGGGAAGAAGATTGAAGAGAAAATAAGAAAATATGTAATTAAATTCTCTAATACTAATAATGGATTATATATAATTTATAAGTAATTTTTATTTAGAACGAATAATATATAAAATTAAAATAATTTTAATAAATAAATTTTAAATATTATATAGAATGAAAACAAAATCCCCATTTTAATGTTATTTTTATTGTAATTTGATCTGTTATCAGATTGAGCCAGTCTATATGGATGACCATCAAAATTAACCAACGTGTTATTTTCCTTTTACTTTTACAGTTTACTTTCAAAATTGTCATTTTTTTTCCGACTGTTATGGCACAAGTTACATGTATTTTTGCCGCTTTGATGTTGGAGCTGCTTTTGGACGAATTTTACGGACCAATCGAGACTGTCTAAAAACAAAATTAGGTAAGCACAAAAGTAAATTTACTTATCTAAAAAGAACCTTGTCCGTAGCACAATGAAACATGTGAAAGTCAAATGTGTCCAGTTTTTACTATACTAGCTCTAGGATACGCATGTATTTATTGCGCCAATCAATTAAAATTTATGTAAAAAATAAATTATGTAGACTTATAATGAACACTGAAGCAGATGCAAACATTTATTTATTAAGTTAATGCGATAGTTAGAGTTACAATAATTGGACCTACAATGATGAATAATTTGATTAAGTTTGCTATGATGCATTTACTAAATGCCAAATATTTTAGATAAGAATGTTTGAAGTAAATATGCATGTATATTGTTGTGGGAAAAAAATACATGTAAATTACTAAAAAATATTGGACGTACATTTATTGTTTGATAAAAGAAATGTAGTAACAATATTTTGGAGAGTAAAATTTTATGTTAAATATGCGAAAGAAAATTAATTGGCGATGTATAGCTCTAAATATTAGGAGTTTCTATATAGATAAAGTAAGGAAAAAAAATTAATAATTAAAATTTTATTTAATTTTAAAACAATAGAATTAATCAAATTATAGCTTTGACTAATATGAAAGCTATTTTAAAGGATAAAAAATGTGAATAAAATTTTGCTAAGGAGCTTCTTGCTTTTAATGTAGTATCAATAGATGGAAAGTACATGTGTTGCATCTTATTGTACGTTCGCTGGGGGTTACTTCGTATTAATGAGAATAATTTTAAAAATAATAAAAATATTATTCAAACGATGTGTTTACGTTACAATATAAGAATTAACAAAAAATTATAAGTTTTAAATGATAAATGTATTAATCATGTTTAGGAATTTGATCTATTCTAGTAGTTTTTTCTTTAATGTGTTCTAATACTTGCTTTATTATACAATAATATCAGAAGAATAATATTTGTCACACCCCTTTTCGTACACCCCCAGCGTGAGGGGTATATAAAAGAGTTTTTTCAATTAAAGTGACATTATTCGAAATGAGATTATTTAATTATTTTTAGAGTCGCCACTTGAAAATTTTAAATTGGTGTTCCAAGTCACCGGTTTTATCCCAGATCGAGGAAAAGATTTGACTTTGAAGTCTGCGAGACAGAAATTCTAAGTAAGGAATTCTGTTAACCCGAGGGAAGGTGTTAGGCACCCTCAGGTTCCGTGTCTAGCACGGTCGCTTTATTGTCATAATCGGCTTATTATTTGATTTTTATACCTGTTATCGGCCTATAGTGCATTTTATTCATTTTTCACTTTTCCGCTTTTAAATTATCGGAGAATTGCAATGTTAATCAAAATATATCACAAATTACGTCACATAAATGCACCGGTGGTTTGTAACACTTTTAACGTAACATCAGGATTTTGGATTTGGGCCACATAAATTCGCACCCGAATTTAAGAAATTAATTCAGTAGAATAACAGGCCTAAAGCAGACTGCGCATTTAGTTTTCGAGGGCCATGAAATTTGCTAAACAGCGCACCTCGATTTTTTAAGGATTTAATTAATGAGGGTCGTATATTTGTAAGTCCACTTGGTACGGCACGCCTCAATTTAGTTCGAAAGCTTTTATTAATCGAAGTTAGTAAAATCGGGCCGCCCAAAAGGCACCCCCGAAATTAATATTGTTACTATGCCACGGGAACCGTGCCCATAGTCACAATGTAATTAATTGCGTCTAGAAACGAGTTACTAAAGTTTGAAGCGTTAATACTTTAATTATTCTAGTCTTACATTTTAATTAAGTAAGAGGGCCATCGATGATCATTGTTAATTATATGGAACACCTCTATTAATTGCGAAAATCCTTATTGGACTTTATTGTTTTAAAACCAACTAATCAACCCAAAGCCCAATTACAACGAGCTGAAACAAAATAGTTACTTTCTGATTGTGCAGTAACGCCACTATTTGCAACATAACAGATAAGCTAATCAATATGGATTCAATTACAAACATAGCCATCAGCAAGAAAAAGACTACTTTCATCGTATTATATTAATAGCACTTTTAAAGAATAGCCAGCTTTAAAAATATATAGGTCACTTAGCGCAATTACATACATGGCCCATAACTTTACATAAATAATTACATTCTAAAGTTTGCATTCATAGCCTCATTTCATACGCAGATTTAAATAAAGGATAACCAATTGCAAACTCAGCCAGTAGTCTTGCAAACTGAGGGCACTTTACATTGATAGCACTATTTCCGTATCAGCCGCTTAGAACTAAATCGATCAACACAACTTAATTATACATACTAGCCATTAAATTAGCGAATACAATCACAACTTGAACATTTACATGAATAGTATTATTATTTAGAAACAACAGTCAAAGAACAAACCAGTTATCATAACCTTGTCACAACCAACAGCCATTAATTACTCAACAGTAGCCATATTATGAATTTACAATAAGAATGCTACTCATGGGACAATAACAATACTTTAAACCTTGAACTAGACTGTTTCTGAGGCTACATAGAGGTCCCTTCTTTTAAACTTCAAACAGTCAGAATTGGAGCGATGAATAGATTATCGATTACCACTGTAACTAAATTAAAATATCAAACTACTACTCTGTTTGACTGGGCAAAAACTGCTTTCTATTACAACAGCTATTAATTCAGAAGCAAATCGTTTCAGGATTTGATATGGCAGAAGTTATCATTTACCAGGATGAAAAGGAACAAAACGGAAACTTACTAAAACATAGGACAACAGTTATTTAACAATATGTAGACTAATCATCAGTCATTTTTAAAAAAAATGACAATCCGAAACAGATTCTGGGATAAACAACAACGGGAACAGCAAAGTCATTAAATAACATATTTATGATAGTCAACAAAGAACAAACCAATCGAGTGGAATGGACAGCAAATCGAGGGTACGAGAAGTTGAGTCAGTAAACATTTGATAACTCGTTCATTCAAGTTTATAAACTGAAATTACAGGATATGTTTGAACTTACCTATGCCAATTGAACAACTAAACGACCTTATCAAAGCAGCAACAGACGAGCAACAACAGCAACTCGATCTTACTTCAAGAGAAATAAACACCAAATTCAGTCTAAATCTCAAAGTTTTTCTGTTCTCTTTTCTTTACTTACTCTTTGTTCAAAAAAGAAAAAGAACTCTCACTGTCTTTTTTTCTTTTCCGATCCCTGTTCTTTTCTCTGACCTCTTCTTTTATACCCCTCAGGAACATACCCCTCCCCTCTAGATTTTTATTCGATTTTTTATTCCTTTTATGTTAATCCCCCTCCCCCCGATATTCACCCCCTTAACAGATTTTATTCCCTATTGCATCTGCGTGTCTCCCTAATAGAAATCTGTTATGGACTTCTCCAAATCCATTTTACCCTCCAAAGTTTCTTTTTACTTTATTATTAACCACTGCTAGAAACTTCTACCCTTTTTTCGATTTTTAAGCTTAACGGGTTAAAAGTGACCCGGCCCAAAATACCTAGACCTAGTTTAATTTTGGACCACAATCCTTTGGGCTCAGACTCAGAAAGTTTTCAAAATTTTGTCTATGACTTCTGACTTATCCTCATACGACGAACAAAAAGCAGTGAAACAAATAACCAAATATTTTGACTCTTAACACAAAGTCAGACGAAAAAATTACAGAAAAGGGGTAGAAGGAGAGCGTATTCAAACGGAGATAATAAAAATAGTGAAAAAGAAAAAGTAAACATGCAACTACCTCGAACAAAATCTTCTTACGATTCTGATTTTGAGTTAAAATTTACTTTAACCATGTGTTCTTGCTAAGAACACATGGCTAAAATTTATTTTAAACTCAAACCGGCTCCATAATCCTTGATTTCAAAAATTTCATATTTTCAAGAGCTTTAATTTTGATTTGATTTTTGATTTAAAATGGGATGCTTTTGAGGTCGTGGGGTGTCAGTTTGGGGTAAAAAAGAAGACCAATTATTGTTTGTGTGAGGGTTACGGGTGATTTCCGGCGAGGGAAAGCAGACATGGCTGCTGTTAGGGTTTCGGATTTGT
>MCJB01050841.1:257919-271062 GCA_002018475.1 Nicotiana obtusifolia | reverse complement strand
GGGGGGGGCTGTTTGGACGAAAGAGGCGAAAGTAGGGGGGGTAGGGTTTGTTAGGACATATATATATTGGGTGGGGGTTAGTCCTGTGCCGTTGATCTTGTTGAGATCAACGGCTCTGATGAGCCCGGCCATTTTAATTAAAGGGAAAGGGGAGGAAGCTTGGGCCAGTCCAGGTTATTTGTAATTGGGCCTGGTTTGTTTTAAAACAAGCCAGCCTAATCTGATCTCTCTTTTTCTTTGTTTTTCCATAATTCTTTTGTTATTTTATAACTCTCTTTTAATTTTAAAAATCAAAAGACCTAGTAATTAAAATTCTAATTTACCAAAATGTGAAACTAAACTAAATTAACTATTTATAAAAATTAACACAATGCTAGATTCTATGAATTAAATATTAAAACTAAGGAAGTGTAAAATAAACTATTTTTTATGATTTTTTCAAATTTTGTAAAACAACTAATTACTAATTCAATCCTAAAATGTAAAAATAAATCCTAAATGCAATGCATGATATTTTTTGAGTATTTTCATTAATTAGTTACTTGATAATTATATATGAGTAATTAGAAAAGTCTAATATAATTCCTAAAATGACTAACAAATAAATGAGAAACTATTTTTTATTTGATTTTTGGTCACGGCAAAAATCACATGTTCACAGCTGCCCCTCTTTGCTCGGAAACACAAAGGTTTTTCGGGCAAAGACAGAATGAGCAACTGTGCGGGATTTTTTCCTATCCTAGACTCCATGAGAAGCATTTTTGAAAAGATTTTGAGCGAACCTTGCTTCCAGGGTTGCCTACATATCCTTGGCTATAAAGGAATCAGGTCAGTGTAGTTCTAGAAGATTTGGTAGCTGGGACTACTAGGAAACTATGATGTTTGTTGTTGCTGCTGCTACTGCTTGCTGCGCTTCTTATTACACCAAAAGGAAAAATAAGAAGCTAAACCAACTACGTCTATCAACTACGAGTTACATGATTCCTATCTACAAATTTCTTGTAACTTGATCTCGAACCTTCTTGTGCCTCTCGAACTGTTTACTCGCATTCTTGAGGCAGATTCCGATTCGAGCCCTGATGCTCATCAGCTGTAGGTGCTGGTTTTTTTCAACTTTTGGATTAAGGCGGGACATGCGAATTTTATGATTTCCGTCATATTTTGAATATGTCACGTCCTTGTCCATTGCAGCATTTGGATTTACTTCCTTTCGTCCTTTTCTTTTATTTATTTTGGATTGAGACTCATTCTTTGGGTCATCTCGGACCCTGTGCCTCGAAGTAAAACCTGCTCAGACACCAAACCAAATCAAGCGAGCAAAATTATCCTGAAATTTTGTGAGTTATTTGTAACTAAAGCTAAACTATTTCTCTACTGAAGACAGTGAAATAAAGGAAGGAATGCCAGGTTGTGCTGGGAAGCCGACCGAGTTATGCTGGAAAAGGAAAGTCCTCAGGTTATGCCAAAGGTGTTATCAGTCGATTTTACTGGGGAAAAGAAAAGAATTCCTGGATTATGCCAGGGTAAAAGAAAAAGGTCCTTGGGTTATGCCAAGGAATCCACGGGTTATGCTGGGGATAACAGAAAATAAAGGTCTTCGGGTTATGCCAAAGAGGTCCACGGGTTATGCCGGGGATGAAGGACAAGGTCTTTGGGTTATGCCAAAGAGATCCACGGGTTATGCCGGGGATGAAGGTTGAAACCTTTGGGTTATGCCAAAGGGGTCCACGGGTTATGCCGTGGATGAAAGGAAAAGACTTTTGGGTTATGCCAAAGGGATCCACAGGTTATGCCGGGGATCCACGGGTTATGCCGGGGAATCTACGAGTTATGCTGGGGAGAAAGGAAAGGTCTTTGGGTTATGTCAAAGAGATCCGCGGGTTATGCCGGGGATGATATGAAAAGGTCTTTGGGTTATGCCAAAGAGATCCGCGGGTTATGCCGGGGATGAAGGAAAAGGTCTTTGGGTTATGCCAAAGAGATCCGCGGGTTATGCCGGGGATGAAGGAAAAGGTCTTTGGGTTATGCCAAAGAGATCCGCAGGTTATGCCAGGGATGAGGGAAAAGGTCTTTGGGTTATACCAAAGGGGTCCGCAGGTTATGCCGGGGATGAGGGAAAAGGTCTTTGGGTTATGCCAAAGAGATCTGCAGGTTATGCCGGGGAGTCTACGGGTTATGCTGGGGAAAAGAGAAATAAAGATCTTTGGGTTATGCCAAAGATGCCTATGGGTTATGCCGGGGATGAAGGTTGAAACCTTTGGGTTATGCAAAAGGGGTCCACGGGTTATGCCGGGGATGAAGGTTAAAACCTTTAGGTTATGCCAAAGGGATCCACGGGTTATGCCGGGGATGAGCGTTGAAACCTTTGGGTTATGCCAAAGGGGTCCACGGGTTATGCCGGGGATGAGGGTCAAAGGAATCCATGGGTTATGTGGGGGATGAAGGTTGAAACCTTTGGGTTATGCCAAAGGAATCCACGGGTTATGCCAGGGATGAAGGTAAAGGTCTTTGGGTTATGCCAAAGAGGTCTAAAATAATACAAAAAAGAGTTTGGAGGGGACTTCCCTATGATTATTGCTGCCAAGATGCTTTTAGCCTTTGCGCAGTTTCCTTCTGGTTACACCTGCTTCTTGCGAGGTTGCTTTGGATTGCACCAGTTTTCTGTTTTCAAACAAAGTGCAATTGTTAGTTTGAAACGGTGATTGGTTTTGTGGCCTTGATGATTCTGACCACTCGATCTTGGCCCAACTTTGGCGAGAACCTCTGCTTCCAGCTTGGTTTTCTAAAAGTTGATCTCTTTCTTGAACCAAAGGACTCAATTTTCAGTAACCTTATTGTGACAGCTGGCCCATATGGGACTTTGGCCTTTTCACTTTTCTTGCCTCTAGGGCTTTTGCTTTTGGATTTCTTTTCATTTTTCATAACTTTGGGGTTTCAGAGCATCAGCCATCATGGCCAGTCGAGGTCGACTTGATGCACTCGCTGAGACTGGTACTTCTTTTGGATCTGGCTTTTATTAAGCGGGACCCTGTAAAATCAATCTTGACACCTTTTCTTTGTATTAGTTTCGGAAGCAGAATTAGACCGAAAGGGATTCAAAGAAAAGTAAGCAAAAGATGAGAGAATCGATTTAAGAAAGTGTCCCTTTCGGGGAAGGGAGAAGGACTTATCTGGGGTGGATGCAGACTTCGCATAGACATGACATGCTTCTTGGACTGGATGCCCGATCTGCGCAACTATCCAACTTCCTCATGAACCCATCACAATCTGTATTCTGAAATCGAGAAACCTTGCTAGGACTCTTTCAGTACCAATAATGGCGAGGGTTCCTGCTTTTTGATCAATGGCGCCCTTTGCGGGTTTTCGCCAATTGACCTCTCTCATTTCTTTTCTCACTATCGCCTTGCAGTGCTCTTTGCGAGTTTTCACTAACTAGACTCTCTCATATTCAATTTCTCTGCTCACATCGTCTTATGGTGCCCGTGTGGGTTTTCACCGATAAGACTCTCTCATTTTATTTCTCTCATTTTGAATGCATTCTCTGATTTTGGAAACCTTTCGCCTGTTGATCGGAAGGACTTGAACAGGATTTGGTAAAAGAGAATTTTGATTGAATTACAACTTTGGAACATTTCAAGCGAACACCGCCAAACCGTTATAATATCTGCCCCAGTTTCATTTTTGGGGAAATTTGGGTTTTTATTTTGGTGTGACCGAACCTCAGGGAGAGGCAACCTACGTATCCTTTCGGAATCAAGTCAGACGTAGTTCAGGCTACGTTGGTTTTGGGTTTTTGTTTTGTTTTCCTTTCTTTTTCTTTTTCTTTTTCTTTTTTTTTTATTTTTCTTTTTCTTCTTTCTTTTTCTTTTTTTTTTCTTTTCCTTACTTTTTTTTTTCTTTTTTTTTTTCTTTTTCTCTTGTTTTTTTTTTTTTAATCTTTCTTTTCTTGTCTTTCAACTACACTTTCCAGTGATGCTTTCGAGTTCCAAAGAGGGTAATCAAAGAAGAATAACCGGCTCAAAGGGTTAGCAAAGGATTAGAGTGTTTGGGGTAGCGAGAATGAAAGCCTTCGTCATTTCAGTCGGGAAGATTACACATAATACCTTTTGACGGCATCTGCATTCACTGCTGTTTCGGGATCATTTCCTTCAATGTTTTCCAAGTACAACGCTCCTCTTGGCAATATCTTCCTGATGGTATATAGGCCTTTCCAATTAGGACCGAACCTTCCTTTTGCTTCTTGATTATGGGGAAATTCGTCATAAAACGAGTTGCCTCACTTCAAACTTTTTGGGCCATACTTTCTTGTTGTAAACACGAGCCATTTTTTTTTGCTGGTATAGCTGCCCATGGCAGACTGCGGCCATCCGCTTTTCATCGATCAGGGTTAGCTGCTCCAGGCGGGTTTTGACCCACTCACTATCTTCAATTTCAGCTTCGACAATGATCCAAAGGGAAGGAATTTCAACTTCCGCGGGTATCACAGCTTCAGTGCCGTAGACCAAAAGGTATGGGGTTGCCCCAATCGATGTGCGCACAGTAGTACGGGTTCTTGGTTCATTATTTCACAGTTAGACAGCATGCTTGGATCTGGGCATGAAGTCCGCAAGCATGTCATGTTATTTAAAGCCGCATTACTAGAACTGAAAGGAAGAATAAAATAACAAAATCAGAAGAGACGAATGATGAAATATTAATTTCATTTCATTGAATTTGGGATAACAGGGTTTATATTTGGAATTAAAAGATAAAAACTAAAGATAGGAAAGCTTAAAGCAAAGCATCCGAATTACACCCTGGAATAACTCGTGATGCAGAAAAGTGGCAAGACAAGTCTACCGGGACTCCCGCCTGCTTGGGAAGGGCGTAGCCTTCCAATTTTGTAATTTGGCATTAGGTCCCATGTACAGCATCTCAGCGGTGCTTGAGCCTTCCCTTTGATGAACCATGTGGGTTTCATATAACATCTGTTTCATAACCCATAGATTTCCTCAATTTCTTCAACCGTGAAGGCTTCATCTTCCTCTTCGTCACCATACTTAGGCTTGACGAATGTTTTGTACAGAGGCAGGATTGGCTTAGTCAAGACCCAACCATCATTCTTCCTCTTCTTTGCCCATTAGAAATCAGCTGGCGTGGGCTGGAAACCTAACCCAAAGAATCTCTCGCTAGCAGTCGAGGTGATAGGCTCAGCTGTTCCCTGCAGTGATCTCCCGAGCCCTTTCCCAGGTTGGTAGCCATGTCTAATCATTTCTTTGGCCACCATTATTGATTCATTCGACAAGGAGGGTTGAGGGCAAGGGTTTCCCTCTTCACACTGATCTTACTGTGGGCAGCCCCCTCCGGCGGCAGATCATTTTTGCTGAAGGAGACTTGATGGGTTGCAAAGAATCTTTCTGCCATCCTTTCTAGTTGCTCTACGGTAGTTTCAATAGGCACATAGGCTTCATTGAGGGTTTTGATTAAAACCTTCTGATGCTCGGTTGAGCTCATTAACAGAGATAGAAGAGAGACTTGATCGGGAGACTTCCGAAGCTGATCAATTATTTCGTAGTCATGCCATTTTCGTCTTTTGGAAGAATGCCTCCGCCTCTTCGGGGCTTACCAGTTTCTTGAATGGGAAGCGTTTCTTGGTAGCATTATTTACTTCCCCCAAATTGAGATATCTTTCCGCCCGGTTGTTTGCCTGGATTTTCCCCAAGATCCCTTTGCCTTTGTATGTCACTACCGTCTTGCTGTAGTTCCATGGCACGACAGTGGGATCCGTCATGGGCCTCTATGGCACGCGACCGATAACCACGGGCTCATTCAGCCTTGGTGGACATACGGGTCCCCGTACCACATAGGTCCCCTTTTGCACATACACTTGAGCCTTTTGCTTGTTTAACTCAAATCTCTTGGGAGGGCTCAATGGCATTTGTTCTTTCTTGCGCCCTCGAGGGACATAAAGAACGACATCTTGAGAGGGCATTGCCCCGGTTCCAACTTTTACCTTCTCTTCAGCCTTCTGAGGAACAGTTTTGCTCTTCTTCTCTGTTCTGTCCTGTTTTGGGACAACTTTTGGCTTTGTTTCTGTGTCGGCTATGGCGATGATGGCTTTCAAGGCTGGGTCAAATTCCCTGACTTCACAAATCATTCCAATAACCGGCCCATCGTTGTGAGCCGGTAGTGGATTATTGGTTACATTGGGAATATCCTCGTCTCTCAGCACTATTCTTTTTTGTTCGATTAAATCTTCCACCGCTCTTTTTAATGTCCAACAATTCTCCGTATCATGCCCTTCTGCCCCTGAGTGATACGCACATCGGGTGCCCCGTTGGTAAGAGGGTGACTCTGGGTTTTGTCTGTTTGGGGGTACAGGCTGTAGCAAACCCATTTGAACCAACTTCGGGAACAATCTTGAATATGATTCACCAATGGGTGTGAAGTTTATTTTCCTTGGCGGCTCCCGAGCACGGAAATTATTTTGTGGAGGTCAGGGATTGTAGTAGGCTTGGTACGGAGGTAGATTTCTGGGAGGTGGAGCTCTATTTTGGTTAAGTTGTTGTTGGGGCCTGCCATATGGCTGGGCATTCATGACTGCGTACAGCGGATAAGTGTAAGTTATGTCCTGGTGGGGACAGTAATGTTGTGAAGCCTTCTCAGAGAAGAATGGTCTAGGTAGCCGAGGTTTTCTTGTACCTGAGGCGGCCATTGATGATTCCTCTTTCTGTTTTCTGTTGGATAAACCTCCAGACTCGCCTTAAATGGCTTGGGAGGTGGCTCTGATTGCGGATTGGCTTAGGATCCGTCCTGTTTTCAATCCATTTTCTACCATCTCGCCGATTTTTATAGCTTCAGCGAATGGCTTCCCTATTGCTGACATCATATTCTGATAGTAATCAGCCTCTTGGGCCTGCAGAAAAACCATTACCATTTCAGCCTCATCCATCGGAGGTTTTACTCTCGATGCTCGTTCGCGCCACCTGACAGCATATTCTCTGAAACTTTCAGTGGCTTTCTTTTTTAAATTGGATAAGGAATTCCATTCCGGTGCAATATCAATGTTATATTGGAATTGACGGACGAAATCTCTTGCCAAGTCGTCCCAAATATGCCATCTGGACATCTCTTGGTCCATATACCACTCAGAGGCGATGCCTGCTAGACTTTCTCCGAAATAAGCCATCAGGAGCTCTTCTTTTCCACCAACTCCTCGTAACTGATTGCAGTATCTTTTGAGATGAGCAATAGGGTCCGCGTGCCCATCATACTTTTCAAACTTCGGTGTCTTGAAGCCCACTGGCAAATGCACATGAGGGAACATACACAGATCTGTATATGATACGCTTTTTTGTCCACTTAGACCTTGTATGTTTTTAAGGCTTTGCTCGAGACTTCTCATCTTTTTAGCCATCTCATCCTGCTCAGGATATTTTACATTTGTCTCCTGTCCCGAGGTAAACTCGAACCTGGGCAGTTGAGGATAAGCCGTTGCAGTGAACTGGCCTGATTCTAGCGGGAAAGGTGGTGCTTGATATGAAAAAGGGGACAGATTGAAGCTCGACCGGGGCAAGGCAAGTTGTGTTGTGACCGAGCAAGGCGGTGCAGTAAATATGTTTGACGCCGCACCAGAATTTGATGCCTGGGGGCGATCTTTAGAGGGTGTTCCCACAAAATTGGCAGTGATGGTGGGGTATCCCAATAGGTAGCTTATTGGGATATTGGCAGTCCCACTGGCCCTAGGAAAGAGTTCAGGAAATCCGGGAATTGCACTCGGTGGTTCCTTTTCGTTTGTCCAGGCGTCCCACATTTCCATCATGCGGAGACGCAATAGTCTGTTTTCTTCGGCAACTGCCGATTCTGGGACCAGTATGCCGGGAATTGGATTTTCTTCTATCATAGGAATGGTTGGCAAAGTTATTTCTGATGCCATCTCAACACTTCCTTTTGACCTCGTGAAATATGGGTTATGCGCCAGACTACCACAAACCAATCACCGAAATAGAAAAACCTATACTTAACAGCAAACCGGTTAGTTTAGGGCAAACAACAGATAGGTAATCGCACATTGGAGTATGATGCACCTAAGCAGTTAAATGTATTCCTATATGTTTCACAACGGTTGCATGTTTCGTCCCGGCTTTGCCTACTTCCCTCAAAAGTTTTTTGTTTTTTTTGTTTTTCACTTCCCGATTATCACTCTTTTCTTTCTATCCTGTTCTCGCTCTCTTTTCCCTTTATTTTTTTTTGATTCTTTATTTTTCTTTTTTTTTTTTTTTTTTTTACAATAAAGAGTGCTTAAATAACACGGCTACTTTTGTAAATACGGCCCTTCAGCACTTCGAAAGGGAAGATTTTAGGGCTGCGCTTGCTAGGTAGCTAAAAATTGAAATAGGTGGTCGTTTTTACAAAAACAGCCTTCTGGCGTCCTTTCGGTGGCATTTGGGCTATTTATGCAAAGCGACACTACCTAACCACTTGCATTTTTATTTTCGAAATTTTCTAAAATAAAATACTTAAAAGAAGAAAGGGTATTTCTGGCTTTTTTTGGATTTTTTTTTTGGATTTTTCTTTTAATTATATATATTTTTTAATTTTATTCGAAAGAAAACTATTTTGGGAATTTTTCAAAAGTAGAAGAAAATATTTTGATTGAATTTTGCTTTATCTTTTCAAGAGAGAAAAATTTTCATTGCCCCAAATTCCTAAGATTTTACTCATTATCAAAAATCAAGAAAGAAAGTACTTTTTTTTTTAAAAGCAAAATATTTTTCGTTCGTTTTTTTAATTATTTTTCTATATTTTTTTATTTATTTTTATTTTTTATTTTGAAAATATTTTGATTGAGTTTTTATTTTATTTCATTGCCTCAAATTCCTAAGATCTCAAAAATCAAGAAAGGATTCTTTGAGTCTTCTAAATTTTTTATTTTATTTTATAACAGAGTATATAATATATATATATATATATATATATTATTTTATTTTTAACTTTTTTTTGAGTTCTTGTATTAAAAAGAAAGAAAGTATTTTGGATTTTTCGTTTATTTTTAAAGATTTTTTTTAAGCCTTCGAAAGAAAGAAAAAAAACACTTACACTTTGTCTATATTTTTTTTCAAGATATTTGGACTTCAATTTTTCAAAATTCTTTTCGATCTTTGTTCGTTTATTTACGAAAGAGAGAGCAATATATTTAGGCAACCAAATATTATGGACTCCGATTAAAAAAAGAAAAATCCTTTTTTGATTTTTTTTATTTGATTTTTTTTCGATTTTTCTTGATTTTGAGGTGACTTTTTCGTTTTTCTATATTTTCTTTTGTTTCAAAAATTTCGGCAGAATTTCGGCTTATTTTGGATACCAGGTTTTCGTGTGATCGACTCTCAATTTTCTCGCGCCTCAACCTCACATTCCTTTTTTTTTTGTCAATTTTATTCTAGCAGCCGGTCAACATGCAAGCCGGTGTAAATAAATGCACAAGTAGCACGTAAATGATGCATCAATATGGTCTTTGATTTCGAGGTCACCCGTCCTAGACGGACCCAACCCCTGTGTTGAGTCCCCAAAGTCAAATGCATATGATGCAAATAAACGTTCCTACTAGGGATCCGGCATGAGGTTATGTTATTCTAAGTTGAAAACCTGGGTATTTGTTCTAGACTGGCGCACCCGAGCGGACAACTCGAGCCGAGGAGGGGGCTACGTACAGGGCACCAAAAGGCCACCCGATTTTGTAACTTGTCCGGCCTCTTTCATATTCATGGTAAGACACTAACAGAATAGGGAGTCACGGCCAGCGTGCACATCCCCGAAGATGAGAAGAGAAAGGTTCTCAACAACTTATAAACAATTCAAATAATATTAAAGCGGTAAAAACGACATTTAGCATGTTAGGCATAACAGGTAATAAAACTCAGATGAAAGCCAAAAAATAACAATCATTTTAAACTCGAATTCTCGAACCCTGAACCAGAGATTCTGGGTTCGGTCCCCGGTAGAGTCGCCAGAGCTGTCACACCCCTTTTCGTACACCCCCGGCGTGAGGGGTATATAAAAGAGTTTTTCCAATTAAAGTGACATTATTCGAAATGGGATTATTTAATTATTTTTAGAGTCGCCACTTGGAAAATTTAAATTGGTGTTCCAAGTCACTGGTTTTATCCCAGATCAAGGAAAAGATTTGACTTTGAAGTCTGCGAACCAGAAATTCTAAGTAAGGAATTCTGTTAACCCGAGGGAAGGTGTTAGGCACCCTCAGGTTCCGTGGTTCTAGCACGGTCGCTTCATTGTCATAATCGGCTTATTATTTGATTTTTATACCTGTTATCGGCCTATAGTGCATTTTATTTATTTTTCACTTTTCCGCTTTTAAAATTATCGGAGAATTGCAATGTTAATCAAAATATGTCACAAATTACGTCACATAAATGCACCCGCGGTTTGTAACACTTTTAACGTAACATCAGGATTTTGGATTTGGGTCACATAAATGTGCACCCGAATTTAAGAAATTAATTCAGTAGAATAACGGCCTAAAGCAGACTGCGCATTTAGTTTTCGAGGGCCATGAAATTTGCTAAACAATGCACCTCAGTTTTCTAAGGATTTAATTAATGAGGGCCGTATATTTGTAAGTCCACTTGGTACGGCACGCCTCAATTTAGTTCGAAAGCTTTTATTAATCGAAGTTAGTAAAATCGGGCCGCCCAAAAGGCACCCCCGAAATTAACATTGTTACTATGCCACGGGAACCGTGCCCATAGTCACAATGTGATTAATTGCGTCTAGAAACGAGTTACTAAAGTTTGAAGCGTTAATGCTTTAATTATTCTAGTCTTACATTTTAATTAACTAAGAGGGCCATCGATGATCATTGTATTATATGGCACACCTCTATTAATTGCGAAAATCCTTATTGGACTTTATTGTTATAAGACCAACTAATCAACCCAAAGCCCAATTACAAAGAGCTGAAACAAAATAGTTACTTTCTGATTGTGCAGTAACGGCACTATTTGCAACATAACAGATAAGCTAATCAATATGGATTCAATTACAAACATAGCCATCAGCAAGAAAAAGACTACTTTCATCGTATTATATTAATAGCACTTTTAAAGAATAGCCAGCTTTAAAAACAGACAGGTCACTTAGCGCAATTACATACATGGCCCAAAACTTTACAGACATAATTACATTCTTAAAGTTTGCATTCATAGCCTCATTTCATACGCAGATTTAAATAAAGGATAACCAATTGCAAACTCAGCCAGTAGTCTTGCAAA
This sequence comes from Nicotiana obtusifolia, assembly GCA_002018475.1. NCBI lineage: Eukaryota > Viridiplantae > Streptophyta > Magnoliopsida > Solanales > Solanaceae > Nicotiana > Nicotiana obtusifolia. The sequence continues at coordinate 259,795 of MCJB01050841.1, read as the reverse complement.
CTTAGGGCACTTTACATTGATAGCACTATTTTTGTATCAGCCGCTTAGAACTAAATCGATCAACACAATTTAATTACACATACTAGCTATTAAATTAGCGAATACAATCACAACTTGAATATTTACATGAATGGTATTATTCTTTAGAAACAACAGTCAAAGAACAAACCAGTTATCATAACCTTGTCACAGCCAACAGCCATTAATTCCTCAACAGTAGCCATATTCTGAATTTACAATAAGAATGCTACTCCTGGGACAATAACAATACTTTAAACCTTGAACTAGACTGTTTTTGAGGCTACAGTTATAGCCTAGAGGTCCCTTCTTTTAAACTTCAAACAGTCATAATTGGTGCAATGAATAAACTATCGATTACCACTGTAACTAAATTAAAATATCAAACTACTACTCTGTTTGACTGGGCAAAAACTGCTTTCTATTACAAAAGCTATTAATTCAGAAGCAAATCGTTTCAGGATTTGATATGGCAGAAGTTATCATTTACCAGGAAGAAAAGGAACAAAACAGAAACTTACTAAAACATAGGACAACAGTTGTTTAACAATGTGTAGACTAATCATCAGCCATTTTAAACAAAAATGACAATCCGAAACAGATTCTGGGATAAACAACAACGGGAACAGCAAAGTCATTAAATAACATATTTATGATAGTCAACAAAGAACAAACCAATCGAGTGAAATGGACAGCAAATCGAGGGTACGAGAAGTTGAGTCAGTAAACATTTGATAACTCGTTCATTCAAGTTTATAAACTGAAATTACAGGAGATGTTTGAACTTACCTATGCCAATTGAACAACTAAACGACCTTATCAAAGCAGCAGCAGACGAGCAACAACAACAACTCGATCTTACTTCAAGAGAAATAAACACCAAATTCAGTCCAAATCTCAAAGTTTTTCTGTTCTCTTTTCTTTACTCACTCTTTGTTCAAAAAAGAAAAAGAACTCTCACTGTCTTTTTTTTCTTTTCCGATCCATGTTCTTTTCTATGACCTCTTCTTTTATACCCCTCAGGAACAGACCCCTCCCCTCTAGATTTTTATTCGATTTTTTATTCCTTTTTTGTTAATCCCCCTCCCCCAGATATTCACCCCCTTAACAGATTTTATTCCCTTTTGCATCTACGTATCTCCCTAATAGAAATCTGTTATGGACTTCTCCAAATCCATTTTACCCTCCAAAGTTTCTTTTTACTTTATTATTAACCACTGCTAGAAACTTCCACCCTTTTTTCGATTTTTAAGCTTAACGGGTCAAAAGTGACCCGCCCCAAAACACCTAGACCTAGTTTAATTTTGGACCACAATCCTTTGGGCTCAGACTCAGAAAGTTTTCAAAATTTCGTCTATGACTTCTGACTTATCCTCATATGACGAACAAAAAGCAGTGAAACAAATAACCAAACATTTTGACTCTTAACACAAAGTCAGATGAAAAAATTACAGAAAAGGGGTAGAAGGAGAGCGTATTCAAACGGAGATAATAAAAACAGTGAAAAAGAAAAAGGGAACATGCAACTACCTCGAACAAAATCTTCTTACGATTCTGATTTTGAGTTAAAGTTTACTTTAACCATGTGTTCTTGCTAAGAACACATGGCTAAAATTTATTTTAAACTCAAACCGGTTCCATAATCCTTGATTTCAAAAATTTCAGATTTTCAGGGGCTTTAATTTTGATTTGATTTTTGATTTAAAACGGGATGCTTTTGAGGTCGTGGGGTGTCAGTTTGGGGTAAAAAAGAAGACCGATTATTGTTTGTGTGAGGGTTACGGGTGATTTCCGGCGAGGGAAAGCAGCCATGGCTGCAGTTAGGGTTTCGGATTGGGGGGAGGGGGGCTGTTTGGAC
>MCJB01050841.1:240658-257792 GCA_002018475.1 Nicotiana obtusifolia | reverse complement strand
GGTAGGGTTTGTTAGGACATATATATATATTGGGTGGGGGTTAGTTCTGAGCCGTTGATCTTGTTGAGATCAACGGCTTTGATGAGCCCGACCATTTTAATTAAAGGGAAAGGGGAGAAAGCTTTGGCCGGTCCAGGTTATTTGTAACTGGGCTTGGTTTGTTTTAAAACAAGCCAGCCCAATCTGATCTCTCTTTTTCTTTGTTTTTCCATAATTCTTTTGTTATTTTAAAACTCTCTTTTAATTTTAAAAATCAGAAGACCTAGTAATTAAAATCCTAATTTACCAAAATGTGAAACTAAACTAAATTAACTATTTATAAAAATTAACACAATGCTAGATTCTATGAATTAAATATTAAAACTAAGGAAGTGTAAAATAAACTATTTTTTATGATTTTTTCAAATTTTGTAAAACAACTAATTACTAATTCAATCCTAAAATGTAAAAATAAATCCTAAATGCAATGCATGATATTTTTTGAGTATTTTCATTAATTAGTTACTTGATAATTAAATATGAGTAATTAGAAAAGTCTAATATAATTTCTAAAATGACTAACAAAATAATTAAGAAACTATTTTTTATTTGATTTTTGGTCACGGAAAAAATCACGTGCTCACAATATTTGATTCAAAGGTGAAAACATATTTTGTGCCTACCCGCTTTGAAAGTTTTAAAACTATAATAACTAATACCCTTGATGTCACGTTGAACTCGGGGAGCGCGATTGGCGCTCAACCGAGTGAACCCGGTCAAGCAAGCCTGTTAGATACTTTCTACCCAAACTTACTTATGAATAAAGAGAACATTATTTTCGTTAATTAGACCATAAAGAGATATGTATATGATACCAACTCATTACCAGTAGTTACTTCATCTTAAAGTTTCAAATTACATACACTTTCATAGTTTGAAGCGGAAGATGTAACACACATACAACATTACTATCTTGACTTTTTCAATACCAATAAATCCCACACCATGTCTACGGAGCCTCTAATAGATACTAAAGAGTACTATGATAGTGCCGGCAACAAGGCTCGGGCTATACCTCAAACACAATACTCAAGGAACCAAGATACATGACCCCGAAATGATGTGGGGCTCACCAAGTCAGCTAGGAAGAGGGTGTACCGCTATCATTGATCAATGTCTTCTGTTGTGAAACCACCTGCATCCATTGAAGATACGACGCCCCCGGCAAAAGGGACATTAGTATATATGGAATAGTACTAGTATGAATGACAAAACACCCTCTCAGTAGAACGATTAATAATACAAGCAAGAACAATCATAATATCAATGGAAGCCTCAAACAACGTCAAACCTCAAGTTAGGACCAAGACAATGATCAAATAGATTTTCATATTTTTAAGTTGGGAGATCTTTAGTACCAATATCCACTGTTCACAATACCAATACCACCGTACTTTAAGCACGAAGTCCGATCACGACCCAATCGGCTAGGTCGTCTCATTCGAGCCATCAACCACAATCACAATTTCAATTACAATTTCCAACACAATCACCACTATGTGTGCGGCATGGCGTCCGATCACGACCCGATCGGCTAGGCCGTCTCATTCGAGACATCATCCTTTTATACTAATCATCTATTTTTATACTTTTTTCACATCTTTTCATTTCATTGGCACTAGTGTGCACAATTATAAAATCATTCTTGGCACGTCGGCCTTATTTAGTATTCCATGCTCACCTTTTTCACTTTCAAACATCATCATCATCATCAACGACAAGGCATTACAAATCAAGGTTTTTAGTACAAATGTAAGCGATTAAGAGTCTTAGGCACATAGAGATTTTTCACAAAATTTGGCATAATAGCCTTCGTTTGAACTTGACTCGAAGTCGAAATATTATTAATGCACAACCCATACTTTGAGTATATTCTCATATAATAACATAACATGATAATAGCATTTGGTATACATATTGAGCATATATATTTCAACACAAACTTATTCGGAATAGTATAATGAATCACTCGGGACTTACACAAATAACATGAATACCTCAGGATTCAATTCTAAGAGAGGAGTTTAGCCAACGTACCTCGATTTGCGCATTCCTTAAATTACCATAACGTTCCCAAAGTCCTAGCAATCCCAATCTATTTCGAGACATAACAAAATTGAACACAAATTAGGAGGATATTACTGGTTTCATCTCATTTGAGCATTTTATCAAACACTAGGTGTGCATATTTGGCTACAGCGTTCTTCTACAAGATTTCCTTCATTCCACAACCCAATATTTACTTATTTGAGCTCAACAATATTCCCACAAACCTTATTGGTACATGCATATATACATAATACTCTTACACCTAAGAATTGTACTCCCAATCACCCATCTTTTACCCCGAACTCGAAATTGAAGAATTGGGAAAAGGAATTCTTAGCTCTTTGAAGCCCTAGCAAGATCCTTGTGAAATACTCAAGCCTTGAGCAAGAATTGATGACCAAATGGCTTAGGTCATCTCTTTATCTCTCTAAGATACTCTCACCTCTCTCTAAAAATATCAGATGAAACCCTTATAAATGACCCCAAAGGCTATTTATCAAAATGGGGCCGAGTTACAAAAATAAAAAAAATGAAGCTCTGACAACAATCTGCGATCGTATAGTGACCGCAGAGGTCCGCAAACCGGCCGCACAATTTTATGCCCTTGAACTGGAAAATACGGGTTAGGTCTGCGGCCCGCAGACCTGTTCTGCGGTCGCATAATGTATCGTAGACCTGGTTTGCGGTTGCATAATTCACCGCAGACCTTCCTTCAAACTTGCCCCGTCACTGCCAAATTTTTTTTCTTTACTCCCCGGCGCATTGTTCAACCCAAAAAATCGGAGCCGCGGCACATAAGCCTACTTCGACATCACGAAACCTTAAATTCCTTTGCGAAATTTTATGGAGCCTTACACTTGAACCTAAAAATGACGTATGAAGCTAAAAGTATGATTTCAAGGCATATGGCCTACTTAGAAGTCCTAATTTGAATTTGTAATATATGGGTTTTAAGCTTCTAAATCTAAAAGCGTGGTTATCTTTTACAAATAAGGTATAGTATATTATGAGAATAAGAAAAAATTTAATACACAAATTTAATTCATTTTGACGTCTTAAATATTTTAGAAACAATTAAGGTCCTAAATATTCAAAAAATTATTAAATGACTATTTTGTTTACTGCAAATTTTTTGACACTTTCTCAAGTAAAACTGTGTATGTTTTGATGATAAAAACAATAGAATAGTAAAGCTTCTTTTATAGAAGCATTACATATAATTGAAACAGGAAAAGATTTATGTAAGGTAAAATTATATATAGTTAAAATAAATAAAGAATTAAAAAAAAATAAAGACTCCTAAAATAAAAAGGATTTCAAAGTGCTTATTTTTTACCTAATAATTATAAAAAATTAATCTAAACCTAAAATGAGTACAAAGTGATCGAAACTTTCATAGTATAAAACAAAAGTGCTTGAGTTGAGTCAAAATTTTATTTAAAAAGCCTCCTAAAACTAAAAGGAGTTACAAAGTGTTCACATTCATAGGATAAATCGTGTTTGAAATTTAATACTGCTAAATTTAAGTGGAGGTAGAAAGTGAAAAAGCCATCTTAAATCTAAAACTAAATGGAGTTTGAAAGTGACGACCATTTTATTAAAAGATCATCTTAAACATTTAAGGAGTACAAAGTTTCAAAAAATTTCCTAGTGGTAATAGAAAGTTCATAAAATTTAATACTACTAAATCTACATGGATTTGAAAAGGCACGACTTGTAGATCTAAAAGGAATAGAAAAATTAAAGTCCTAAATAGTAGGAGAATAATTAAATGAGTATTCTTAAATATTAAAAAATCTATTAAATAAATATTTTTAACTATTAGAGAAATAATTAAATAATTTTTTGTCCAGTGTAAACTTTATATTTAGAGGGTAAAAAGGACGAGCGACATTTCGCTAAGGGCCTTCGTGCTTTTAATATACGAAAAAAGGGCATAATATACCTTTGTACTATCATAAAAGGTGTAAATATACCCCTCGTTTTACTTTGAGTCCATATATACCCCCCGCTGTTATACTTTTGATTTAAATATACTCCTTTCCATTAAGTTATCCAAAGTGGACATCCAATCCTATGTGGCACTGACATTTGATGAGGTGGATGCCTCATCGCTTGCCACCTCCGCGCCCCTAACCCATTTTACCCCTCCCTTATATTTTTTTTTACCATTAAATTTTCTTCCCCTCCACCACTATTGCCAGTTACTGCTGTCATGAAAAATATTGTATTTCTATATGGATTAGGGACATTGAGGTGGCATGCCATGTGGCATTCACCACATCAAATATCAGTGCCACGTATGATTGGATATCCATCTTGGTAACAAACTTAACAGAAGGAGTGTATATTTGATTCAATAGTATTACGACAGGGATATATTTCAACCCAAAATATAACAAAGAATATATTTAAACCTCTTCTCATAGCATAAGAATATATTTGACTCTTTATTGTTTAATATAATATAGATAAATATAAATTATCTACTATAATTATCTATATTTTCTCGATGAGTCGTGACAATGTTCAAATTCCTGAACAAATAATCATTGAAGGTGTAAGGTGTCTGATGTTCCCTTGCCTTGGCCGCCCGCCCCCATTCACGTGTTATCTTAAATAAAATTTTCTTGTATTCGATAATTTACGTTTCATATACTAATTTGTTTATGTTATTTAGTGATACATTAAGATAGAAATACATATGAATTATTTATAATTAAATAAAAGTACATAGACAAAATCATATATCATTTATTTACGCTTGCTTAATGAAAATAGCATATTTTAAGAAAATATTTTCCCCGTGCACCATGACCCTCACAAGCTACGTAAGAGAAAGGTTAAGTTAATCTATCACTTCGAATTCAAGTAAAGTACACTTGACACTCAAACTCAAGTGCATCACTTGCCAATCCCCATTCCCTGGCCCCTATCCCAACTATGCTTTATTTTCTCCGTTGAATTTTATATACTTCTTTTTTAAAATTTTGTTCAGAAGAAATTGATACACTTTATAATTTTAAACTCTCTAAACATAATACTTAGGCCTTGTTTGGTACGAGGAATAAGGGATAATTAATCTCGAAATTAAATCTAAATTGAATTTAATCTATGTTTGGTTGGGATAAAACCGTGATATAACTAATCCCGGGATTGTAGTGCTTTTTATCCTATGAGGGGGTTGGATAATTAATCCCAAAATAATTAATTATGAGATAACTTGTTTCCCAACAAAACGACCCCTTATTTACGACTAAGAACCCGTTTGTCCATAATTATTTCTCTTTTTTCCCGAAATTTTATTTATCAAAAATATATTTGTCCATAAAATTTTGTAAATTTTTAAAAAACTATCGAAAATGTGTTTTCCAAAAACCAAAAGTGGGTTTGACCACTTTTTCAAAATTTTCGGAGAAACTTTTTTCCCCACTCACAAAATTGTAATATTTTTTTCAAGTGAAATGCATGTCCAAACATAATTTAAAATTTAAAATATTATTTTTCAACTTAACTTTAAATATTATTTTTTTCAAAAATTATAAGTTTTATGTCCAAATTACTACAAAAACTCTTTAAATACCTTCGATATTCCGAGCCAGCTTGTGCACGTTAAAGTAATACAAATATTAAGTAATTTTATCCACTAATAATTAGATACATGAGAAAAAATTATCTAGTATTTTTTATATATGTTGAGATCTGAATGCGGCATTAATTTTTTCCATTTCGTTAACCGCTAGGGCACTCATTGATATTTAAATTGAAGTATTTGAATAGAGATATCCTTTTATTTTTTTCTCTTCAGTTCTAAGTTTACAAAGTGAAAAAGGTCACAGCTCATATATCACACAATTCACAAGTCTCTTCTTCTCTCTTAAACCCCAAACTTTCCCAACTAATCTCACAACACAATCTCAGCTGGCACTGTGCTGCTGCAAGTCATCTCCATTTCTTCCTTCTGAGATCTATCTAGAAACAGAAAAAAATGGCGGAAGAGAAAGACCCAACTTCAGTACCACTGAGTCAAGCCACTGAAGATCCTGAAGACCCCATCAAATCACCACCCTCTTCCCCTAATTCTTCTACCCGCAAGGTCTGTTTTTGTGTGTAATTATCGAATTCTGTCTGCTTTTTATTTTTATTTTTTGTTGCTCGTGTTTTTTCTTAAGTTTTTGAGGGTATTTACTCTTGCTCATAAAATCCAACTGAAATAATTATTTAAAAAAAGGGGGAAATACAAACAAATCCCAGCAAAGAAAAAATGATTTATTCCCATTTCCCTAGAGGGTAGTAGGTACCATGGAATAGTCAGGTGCGCACAGGCTGGCCAGGACATTACTATCATATAAAAAAAGGAAAATACAAAAAAAATGAAAAAAGAAGAAGAAAATGGGTATTCGTGTTTGCTATAGGAAGTGCTATTCATGTTAAGGTTTTGAGTTTGAGCACATGGTGGAAAAAGCAAGAAAAAAGAAGATTGTTTAAATGGGAAATGGGTGCTTGTGTTTGATATTTTAATTTTTGGGGTCAAATGGTAGTATATATCTACCGTTATAAGTGTATGGAGAATGCTAATATATACTGAAGTCAAACAGGAGTTGATTCCTTAAATGTGATTTTGATACTTGTTCATCTTATCTGCTCAGGCAAAAAGGTTGTGATTGGGGATTTTAATTTTCTTGTGGTGTGGGGCTATCGATTAGTTAGAGTCAATTTTTGCACAAAAAGTGAATTCTAATATTCTGGATGTGAAAATGTAGGAAATGAGCATTCTAATACCAACATGTTGATTTTGATGTGATCAAAGTCATAAACTTTGTTTATCTTATCTGCTTGATGGGAAATGGAGTTGGTTATTTGGGTTGGGGGTTTAGCATCAGTTTATACACGCCAAACGTAAGTTCTTGTGTTCTAGTTGTGAAAATTTATGTGATAAAAGTTAGAATCCTCTTTATCAAAAAAAAAAAAAAAAACTTATTGTTAGAAATCCTTTAGCTACTTAATCCTTTATCTGATTATTATGAAAAAATTTGAGTACATTTTGACAACTTGAATCAAGAAAAGAAGTCCAAACTGGAAAACAAGTGGGCCAAGTCAGACTAAATTCTTTAGAAAATTCAGGTTCTTTGAAAGTTGAGCTGTATGTCTGCTAGTCTTTTTCCGACCCAGTACCACTATATATTCTGCATATGCTTTCAAAATAACTTGAATCCAGAAACCAAGCTCGAAAATGAATGGTCAATGTGAGAAAAAATGATTTAGAAGATCAGGTTCTTTAGAGTTTAGAGGGTAACAGTTTGTTAGGCAGTTGAGCTGTTTTTTCTCTAATCCTTTTAGTACCAACTGTACTCTTATATACTTTCAGTCTGGAACTTATCGTGCTTTCTTGTGTATATATAGTGAGAATCTTGAGAAGAATAGGACATATTTAAGCATTTCTCTCTATACATATGCCTGTAGACAGTTTACTTGCAGATGTCTAAATAGTTTTTGATAAACCCTTTTCAGGCTTGCTGTTATTTTCTTCAAAGCTGGGTGTCTAAGAAGTTTATGACTGGATGGTAATATGCTTTTTGCATCTGTTTCTTTACTTTTTTGACAGGTTCTGCCAAATGCTAACCACTCTAAACTTTGAAATTGCAGTGTAGTTCTCTTCCCGGTAGCAGTTACATTCTTTGTGACGTGGTGGTTTATTCAGTTTGTTGATGGCTTCTTCAGTCCACTATATGAACAACTTGGCATTGACATATTTGGTAATTTCAATTTCCACTTTCCAAAAATTTGATAGCTGCAGTTAGTTTTTTGCATTATTGTGGTTTATCCAGCTTCTTGATGCTTAATTGTCCAGTACTCCTACACATTCAAGATCCAACTCGTATTTCATATTCAGATACTTTATCATTGGGTATACCTGTGATTCCACAAGATAATATGGCTAACTTATCTTTGTATTTGAACGTGTCAGCTGCATGGAACTCTTTATAAGCATGTACATAGTTATTATCTCCTTGCATCAAGGAGACAAGGAACAAAAGGAATATTATGAACTCTCACTACTTGGACTGCAGTGAAGAGTCAGAGAGCAATATGAGCAAGAAGAAGCTTTAATGTATATATATTTTTGGTCGTGTTGTAATGATACTTGTCAACTTTGATTATTTCTTTTCATACTACTAGAGCTTGGATTAAAGTTTGTTTGTGGTAACTGCGGATTTCGGTTACAGTGGCTCGAAGGAATATCTCCTTCAGCATACAACCAACTATATACAGCTATGTAAGACTAAGGTGCTCGTGGTTGACCCTAGCATAACTACAAGAACAAGGATTGACCATCCTCAGATTAATTGTGCTTTACTTTCTTTCCCCCCTCAATACCATGTTAGTTAAAAGAACTGATCCCACGACATAACCTGGTGTTAGCAATATTTCATCTTACAAGAAAAACACCTTGTGTTTGCAACTATCAGTGGTTCCTGCTGATCAATAGGGGAGAGCATGGTATCAATTGCAATAGATTTCTGACCAATTTGTATGAATTGTTTTTGCTCTTAGAAACCGTGATGTTGAGATCAGCATGTATATAAATACATGACTTCTGTTCCCTATTAAAAAAGGACTTCTCTTCCCATGAGTTGTAAATGCCTCTCACTTGTGAGAAAGCAGTTCATTCTATTCTTTGTCATCAAATATCTAGCATTTCATCACTTGTAGCACTTCATGTTTGGAGGTGATGGAGGTCGCTGGTTTTTGATAAATCCCATTATGTTGTGTGTTATCTTTCCATGTGTCATGCATGATTGATAAATTTCATGTTTCCATGAATTTGGCTTATGTGTTCCCACCTTCCTACTTGTATCAAATGTTGTTTTATCCATTGTATATTGGCCAGATCTCCTGATCTTTGAGACATTTGTTGTTGGTGCAGGACTAGGATTTGTCACATCTCTAGTGTTTGTATTCTTCGTTGGAGTTTTTGTTTCGTCTTGGCTGGGTGCTAGTGTTTTCTGGATTGGGGAATGGATTATTAAGCGAATGCCATTTGTCAGACACTTATATTCAGCCTCAAAGCAGATCAGTTCTGCAGTATCTCCAGGTAAGCTACAGAATTTTATTCTTGTGGATAGAAGACAGAGAGGAAATGAAACTTGCCTTCTCTTCGATACTGGACAAGGCAAGTAGTGATGCACATATCGAATCACTTATGGACCCATCTCTTGCAGCTATCAGCCTGTGAGAGAATGGGGAAAGGTGGAGAGTGGGTTATTTCAGGAAAGATTGTGGAAAAAAGCCTTTTTTTTAAATAATTTACAGAATAGATTACTCTCTTCCTTTCATCACAAAAAGGTAGATAACAAAAAAGAAAATGAAAGGATAATCTCTTTCGGAGGAGTGAAATGAATCTCAGAGCTGTGAAGTAAAAAAGTGAAATCTGAACTGAACTTCATTTGGTGTACTAGACTTTCATCATTTCAATAAACCAAAGTGTCAAAAAGCAAGGGGATCAGGATCACCGAGACAGATAATGCATCAAAATTGTGCTTTGAAGACTATAAGGGGTCGTTTGGTACGAACACGAATAATGCATGAATTAGTAATGCGGGGATTGTAGTGCTGGGATTATTTTTTATCAAGTGTTTGGTTCATTGTATTAAAAATTAGCTATGCAATGTATAATCTAAGCTTGTGTTTGGTTTAAAACTGTACAAAATCTTCTTTACAATTATACCCTTGAAAATACAGAAATTTCTTTAGATTCCATTGTAAGCAAATCTCAACTCCCTAATGTGAAATAACCTTACAAAACTAAGCAATCATCAAGGTAATTGCAAAATAGCAGAACCCAGAACTTAAATTCACTAACGGATTAACCTAAACACATTGCAGAGCATGTAAAGATTGAATTATTCAAGAACGTGTTCCTCTAAACTGAACACGATCCTTCAAATAATAAAGTTGAATTGGATGTTAAGAATAAAAATTGAAGCTTTATCAAGGTAATTTGATATGGGAAGCTTGCAAAAAGCAGAACCCAGAAATTAAAATTCACTGAGGCATTAACCTAAACACATGTAGAGCTAAGAAATTTAGGAAAAGGGTTTGAGGGGCGGTTTAGTAATTTTAGGGTCTTATCCAGGTATAGTTAATGCATGTATTAGTAATCTCTTGGTTTCCTTGGTATTAGCTAAGCCCTCCTATGAGGTATAAATAATCCATGTATTAGGTATGCATAAATTGAATTGAGCAACCAAACATTGTATTGGACGGATTAAATTTTTATATAGGGATTATTTTACTTAGAACAGCCTACCAAACGACCCCTAAATACTTAATTTGGAGAGTTGAAGTTGCTTCATGGAGTATTTTACTTTTGCTGCATTTTCTTATTAGTTTTTGTTCTTGATACTGACATTTCATTCTTATATAATCTGCAAGATCAAAATACCACTGCTTTTAAGGAAGTGGCAATCATTCGTCATCCTCGTGTGGGTGAATATGCTTTTGGTTTTATAACATCATCAGTTACCCTTCAGGTACTTGTTCTGGATATCAGTTTTTCCCGTATGATAACATGGTGTAAGGGAAAACCATTTTCTTTATCATTTTTAAAATGCCTGTTCTCATTTGCTGCTATAATAGACTAGATAAAGCTGTCATTTGAGTTTCTCTTTAGCTTAATTTCGGTATCAATTTGTTCATGTTTTCCAAGTGGTATCTAATTGTCGTGCAAGGTTTTACTGGGCTATATTCTTTTCCCTTCTAGCTTGTAGTTATTTGTAAATGCTGAATGTCCTTTTATTTGGTAATTGCTCAATGTTCTTTGATGTGCATAAGTGCTTAATCATGAGCAACCGGCATTTTCCAATGATAATCCCCTAATGCGCGCGCTCTCTCTCTCTCTCTCTAGTGATGGGTAGAGATGAGAAGCAGAAAGATCGACTACTAAGCTAGAATGAGCAAAAAGAGCATTTTATTATTTTGTTGGCCAAGGACATGACCCTTGATAGGAAGATATGGAGGTCGAGGATTAGGGTAGTAGAGTAGGTAGTTTAGAGTGTTCATAACAGTAGTATTGACACGCAGTCTCGCTTTTTGTTGGTTGTAGGTTTTTATGATTAACGTTTGTTTTCTTTCATTGTTGATCACCTTATTGTCTTGTTGTTTTTATTCTGCTTTTATATGGCTTTTTGATAGTGTCCTCCCTTGTCTATATTTTCATTAATGTGGTGCTTATGCTTTCCTGAGCCGAGGGTCTATTGGAAACAACCTCTCTGTCCTCGCAAGGTAGGGGTAAAGTCTGCATGGACATTACCCTCCCCAGACCCCACGGTGTGGGATAATACTGGGTATGCTGTTGTTGTTGTTGTTGGCTGATATCACTATTCAACATTGACTATTTTCTGGATTGCAGACAGATGAAGGGGATGAAGAATTGTGTAGTGTTTTTGTTCCTACAAACCATTTGTATATTGGTGATATACTTCTGGTTAACGCCAAAGACGTTATAAGACCAAATTTGTCCATCCGTGAAGGCATTGGTACGCTTCTAGCTTTTGACAACTCATCCTTAAAATGATCGCTCCTTGTTTAATACTAATAGCTTGGTGACTGGTTGAAGCATGCATCTTATTTAATGATCTTTAGTTTTGTAAATCATATATCTTTGTAAAAGTTATGGTAAAGCTATGTGCAAATGCCTCTTTGGCTGCCCCCGTCATGCATTATACTTACATGGAAGATCAAAGTATCTGAACAAGACATTGATGTAAATGAATTTTGGGTTTGTTAATATAACTGTTTTCAAGTGTTTCTAATGGTGAAGCCAAAATGCAGAGATCATTGTTTCTGGAGGAATGACGATGCCACAAAGGATTTCTCATGTGGAAAGGGTTGCACGACAAAGTGAAAGAATTCCACTGAACAGAATTAACTAACAGTGGTGATGAATATGACAATTTAGGCCGTTTGTAAATTAATTAGTATGGTGGGACTTTGTCTCTAAGGAGGAAGAGATCATATATACATTGCTGTTTTTTCTCGTTTGCTCTGACTTCAGTTTGTTATTATTACGTCCTTCTTAGCTTGAAGCGAAGTTGTTACTTACCGGAAAGCAGATTTTATGTGAATATAGGGGGTCAGTTGATTCATAGGATTTGAAGCTCATGGGTTTGGGGATTTTAGTTCTTGTAAGTTACTGGTTTTAAACTAGTAAGTTGTACGTCTTCAAAATATTTTTAAGAAAAATACAAGGGTTTAATAACTGAAGGGCTAGCTAGCTCTGTCCTGGAAGATTGCTATGCTAAAATTATGGAGGAAGTTATATACGTAATCTTTTTGGTTTAACTATCCAAATCTAAAGAGTAAACCTGCCATAAAGGGTAAAACGCTTCTTATCAAATGGTTGAAACTTATTTCCAATAGTGATTTTGAAGAATATCAACCATAAGAAGTAGATGTGTGGTTAAAAAAGTATAATTGCGTGGACGTTATATTCCGAGTTTTGAGTTAGCAGAATCGTAACTGTATTCACTAACCAAACAAAGGAATGCAAAATTTTGTTGAAGGATAATAATAGGACAATAGCTTTATGACGTCCTTATTGGCCTGTCTTCATCCTAGCGATATTCTCAGCAAGCAAATTCGAACGAATTTTCACTTTTTCAGATACTCAGAGTTGTCCAATTTGCTTTTCTGAGTTAAAAAAGCTCTTGCTATAGATATGGTAATGTTGTATTCACCTCTTTTTTTGACTTTACCCTTTGTACTAGAGCTGACATACAAATTAATGACTACTGTCTTATTCAGTGTCTTGCTACTATTAGTTTTATTCTATCTATGTAAGGCACCCCCAACCGAGCCATTGGACCAGTCACAAAATTTTATATGCAAATTGACACCCCAATTTGAAAGAGAATAATAGTGAAGAGGAAGAAAAAGGATTCAGATCCTTGATCAGATTTCAATCATTTGCATTTCTCTATTATTGTTGTGGGTTGTTTATACACTCATATTATCAACTACCTTCAATAATTTACATGTGTAACTAATAAGACGGCTCACTCGGAGGCTAGTAAAGTCTTTGCTTTAAATCTCAAAATTTTTGGACTTCAATAGTTTTTATTAGTACATTTATGGTTTATTTAGCTTATAAATGCTGAAGTTTGTTGAAACGTAAAAAATTGTTATTAAAAAATAAAAAAAGACTGACTGCCTAAATTTTAACAGAAGAATTATTTTAGAATTTTGAATTAGACTATTCAAACCTTCATATTAGTAAATAGAGTTTTTTACAATAAGATATTACAAACACATGATTAGCATCTTATTAAATTAAATTAATCTTTACCAATATAAATAAAAATATCACTATAAGAAATTTTTAATGTGAATTTAAAAGCTTTAGGCCATTAGTTTTATTGAGCAAGCCTTAGTAAGTAATCTTGATTACCATCTAATCTTTCCTAAGAACACTACGCGTGCTCTGTTTTCCCACTATTCAATTTGTCCATACTCACTTGTCATAGACTTTAGCTTTAATAGGAATAATAGAGGATTGGGAGTTTTCCAATCCCCTGACCTCGAAGGTGGGTTTATGGTCTTAAACAGATAGATGTTAACTCTGTTAATGATTTGTCATATGTTGAAAGGTTTTACTAGTAGAGATGTGAATGAGCCAAATTGTAGAAGAAAAGTTTGCTATGGAATTGATAGAGTAAACTTAAATGGTGATATAACAATTAGACTACAACTTAATTCTCCTTGGGAAGGATTTCCATGTTGTTCAGGTGATTCTCTCCGTTCCTCATTTGGATTCTCATGTCCAATAACAAGGTTCACGATACTAACATCCTTCAAGTTGCTCATATTTTAACTTTTATTTCTAACAATATTATTTTGGACATTAGTTAGGATAAAATAGCTTTAATTCAACTCAACCTGTGGTTTATCTTAAAATTATAGGGACTGGACCAACAGTAACCAAATACCATTCACGCCAGCTTTATAGGCTTCCAATTTGTCTTCAACCGTCTTTTCATGCTGCTTTCAATATGTAATGCCAAATTTGCAGATCTTTTTTATAATACCAAAATTGAACAACCTTGGGGTCGTTTGGTAGGCCGTATTAAGTAAAATAATCCCCGTATAAAAATTTAATCCGTCCAATACCATGTTTGGTTGGTCAATTCAATTTACTCCTACCTAATACACGGATTAGTTATACCTCATATGAGGGATTAACTAATACCAAGGAAAGTAAGGGATTACTAATCCCTGGATTAGCTATACATGGATAAGACTTAAAATTACTAAATCGCCCCTCAAACCCTTTTTCTAAATTTCTTTATATACAAAACATACGCTATTCAAGGGTATAATTGTAAAGAATATTTTGTATAGTTTTAAACCAAATACAAATTTAAATTATACATTACATAATTAATTTTTAATACAATGAACCAAACACTTGATAAAAAATAATCCCAGCACTACAATCCCTGCATTACTAATCCCTGCATTACTTGTGTTCGTACCAAACGACCCCTTAGTGTCGAGAAAATAAAATATAATATTACTGATTCTTCTTTACCTACAAGCCAATTAATATATAAGAACATACCATGAAAAATAGGTTGCTGCAACTGAATATCCAAATTTCAGTCGAAGCTTTTCTTTGTAGGAATTGCATTCGTGATTGTGAAATTGAAAAAATCGGTAATAAAGAGGATGGTTTATTTCTTTTTTAATCACAATTAATTTTTAACAAGACTTAATTTATTTTGTTAGTTCGTTCGAAAGTACTTCACTATTTATGGATTAAAAATGTTCAGAGGTATATTTAAAGAACAAAATCGACCAATTTTGCTAAAAACTCCTAGTTACTAACTCAATAACGGCTAGCTCTTAGTTATAACTCAAAGTGAGTGTGGGGCGAGTTCTCAAAAACAATTAACACAAAATCTCTTATTTTAACAATTTTAGAAATAGACTCTGATTCTTTCTTCAAACTCACCTGAACTTTATATGAGTGATAAATATCCATTTTAAAACTATTTTCCAAATTATTTTGATTCAAGCAATATCAAGAATATATGTGCTACATTTATTATTTTAATTAAAAATTAAATTAGTTACTTATAATCAAAGATAACATCTAAAACAAAATAAAAAATTAAAATGATACTTTGAGCTATTTTAAAGAACCGTCTAGACATGATTTGGTGAACATTTGAGAAAAAAAGAGTACTTAACTTGAAGTTGCAAAGGAGTATTTGCTAATTTGCAAATATTATTTCAAATATTGGAAAGAATATGACATCTATGGCAGAACATTAGGATCCGTTTGTTCATAGATTTTTTTTTCTTTTCTTATTCCATTTTTGTTTAAATGAGTTTGCCCATGAAACTTTTTAAGTTTTTCGAGATATTTCAGAAATGAGTTTTTCAAAATTAAAAGTGATTTTAATCACTTTTCCAAATTTTCGAAGAAACTTTTTCCCCATTAACAAAGCTGCAATATTTTTTCAAGTGAAATGCATATCTAAAAATAGTTTAAATGTTAAATACCATTTTTCAACTTAACTTCAAATACTATATGTTTTTTCAAAATTATAATTTTTAGGTCAAAAGTCCTACTAAGTTAACACCTATTTTAGTGCATGTTCCAAATTGAAATTTATAATCGGTCTCGATCTATTCTATATACCCGCTTTTTGTTGTTTGCAAAACAATGTAACTGTACCAACTGTACTTTCCTGTATGTTACTTCATTAAAGTTATATATTCCATTCGTATTAATTTAGATGATTTAATTTGACTTGATACAAAATTTAAGAATGATTTTTGAAATATGATCTTAAATATTTAAGAGGCAAAAGCTTTGCGGGATCATAATATTTGTATGGGTATAAAGCTTCTCATTAAAAATAAAATGAATAAAATAAAAAATTTAAAATTAAATTATTTTTGAATATAAAAAAAAAATATTTTTAAAAGGACTAATATAAAAAATATATCAACAGAGCGAGTAGTAGTTCGTTTCTTTCGGACCAGTAAAAAGAAGAAATTTGCACAGTAGTGTTGACCGTTGAATAGGCAGAATATACTGTTTTATTTTTCACACCTCTCTTTGACACTTTTCGTCCAATCTTTCTTCAAACCAAAACGGAATGCAAAAAACTGTTTACTTTCCTGTCAAGAGAGAAGGAAATAACAAAAGACAAAGACCGTTCAGAGTAAATCCTCATTTGCACCAAATATTACATCAATAAATTCAACAGTTAAAAATTAGAATCTGAATGTATGTCATTTAACTATGATTTAGTGATACGTAAATAAGTATATGAAAGACATGTGTATTGTATCATTATTTGGTATAATCACTCGGTATAATTTATTCACACATCAAAATCTTTAAGTTTTGAAGAAAAATAATTTATTAAAAAATAAATCTTTTAATGATCTCTACAAAATCTTCGCACATAAAATAGCTAACAACATCCTATTTTTTTTTTTTTTTTTTTTTACCATGTCCTAATAAGACATGAATTAAATAAATTATCAAAGATCAAATCTACAAAGTAAGTTTACTACTATAATTTTGAATCAATTTTCCAACAAATGCTTACCCTATCCCCAGAAGCCAGCAAATCGAAATTTTCACAATTCAGGATGTGTATGGGATGATGGAAAATATTTTTCACGAAAATATTTTTTTAGAAAACAATTAGTAATCTTACTTATTTTTTGATGTTGATACGCTAACTAAGGAAAATAACTTATGAAGAGTATAAATAATTTAGATACAATAAACATATGAAACTTTTGAACCCACAAATTCCATAAACTTCCGAACGACTAAACTTTCTAATCCCTAAATTCTATAATTTCTAAACGCGCAAACTTGCAAACACATAAACTTCCGAACTCATAACTTTGGAACTCGTAAAATTTCGAACATACAAACTGAAAAATAAAAAAATTAAAACTAAAAATATAAACAAAAAAATATTTTTGCCCGGGGTTGGGGGAGTGGTGGTGGTGGTGG
>MCJB01050841.1:180654-240645 GCA_002018475.1 Nicotiana obtusifolia | reverse complement strand
GGGGTATCGGGGGGAGGGGATTAACAGGATGGGTGGTGACGAAAAAGAAAATAAAAGCTAAAATTTGAAAAAAAAAGCCTGGTTGGAAAGAGAGGGAGTGGGAGAGGTGGAGTAGGAAATAGAACGAGGAGGGGTTGGGGTTAGACGTGAGGATATGTGGAATTTTTGGAAAACGTTTTCTTAATTTAAAAAAAAAAAGTTATTTTCCTTCAATTTAAAAAAAATATGATATTTAAAAAAAATATTTTTCATATTATTTTGTGCAACCAAGTAAAAAATGAGATGTTTTCCGTTGTAACAAACACACCCTCAGATTACTCCAATTTGCTTTTCCAAATTATAAAGAAGTTTCTTGCTAGAGTCTAGAGGTGTGGTAATGTAGTACTCATCACTTTTTTCACTTTATCCTTTGTAATAGAGCTGACATACAAATTAATGAACACTGTTTTATTCACTGTCTTATAAGTTTCTTTCTGAAAAACTATCTATGTAGGGCACAGCCAATGGAGACATTGGACCAGTCACAAAAGTTTAATACACAAATTGACACTTCAATTTGAGAGAGAATCAAAAGGAAAGAGGACGAAAAAGAATTCAGATTCTTGATCAGATTTCAATTCTTTGTTTCTTTTTTAATTGTTGTTATAAATGGGTTACTTATACAACCCTAGGCAGAGGCAGAGGCGCTTTGCCCGAAGCGATATCACGTGAAACATTTTGTTAATTTTTTCTACTAGCTATATATGTTTAATAATAAGAAAAATAAAAATACGAGATAAAAATATAAAAATGATACCGCTTATTATTACAACAATTTATTTATTTGTTTCATTTTTTCAAATGGTGACATCCTTAGAAAATTTCCTGCATAGCCACAGCCATATTATCAACTAACTTCACTACCATGTAACTAATCTTGATTGCCAACTAATTTCCTCCCTAATTGTGTAAGAGAGTGAAAAATCAGAAAAGTTCTTTGATAGAATTGGAATGCTATTTAAATGGTGCTGGTAAAGGTTGCAACACCATCAGACTGTAACTTAATTCCATGTTTATTTTGTTATCTTTGGCTCTAATTTCTTGTTTTCCCTTTTTCCTTCCTTTTTTTTCCAGCTTCTTTAACATGTTTAAACTATAACTAGATCAAATTCTCTAAAAAGATAAAATAAAGCCACCTCTAGTCAGTGGCGGAGGTAATATTTTCGCTAGGGGTTTAGAAAAAAATTAAAATTTTTTAAATAAATTGTAGATAGTGAGAACTGAACTAAAGCCCTAACACATGTTTTGAATCCTCTTGACTACTAAGTTATGCTTTTGGCCTATATCAAGGGGGCAATATACATAAGTTACTCCCTGACCTATAGAGTAAATACCTATTACACACTTTTTGCAGACAAAAATCACATTACACACTCAATATTTTCAAAGTGTATCTAATACACACCACTTTGCCCACGAGGACAGTGCGTGTTTTTCCCCACGAATGAGTTGCGTGAACAGAAGAATTTTGTGTCAGATGTCAATTTTTTTTTTAGTTTTTAAATTTTTTAAATTGAGTCATCTTCTTCCTTTTTTAAAAATTCTTCCATGGCTACTTCTTGTGCTCCACCACCCGATCTCCTTCTTCTCAAATAGACATACCACAATTTCTCATATCTCTTCTCATTGATTAGTTTTTAATTTTTTTTTTCATATCTTTTGGCGAGAAATTTAAATTAAATTCAGCAGTTAAAGCTTTTTGTAGCTCCGCCAAAAGCTTGCCTCAACCTTTGGCATAGAAGATTTTATCTTTTTTTTGCAGGGAAGCTTAAATTAAGCTTTACCCATGCTAAGTCGAATTTTTCGAAAAAATTTTCCAACATTAAAGCTTAGCTCAAGCTTTTGCACAATTTTTAATTTTATTAATGGATGAATTTTTAAATAGCTGAATTGTGGTGATGGCAGTTAATGGTGGTCGAACTTCTACAAGAAAGAAATGGAAAATGAGTTGGATCTGAGCTCAAAATTTTGATTCCATTTCAGCAGAAAAGATAGATTTTTGGGTGTGTCTTTTGGTGGTTTTTGTTAGTTAATGGTGACTTTATCATTAAGTAAAAGGTGGAGGAAGAGGCTATGGTGTTTGATTGTGAAGAGAGGAGGAAGACAGCCATGGTAGTTTAGATGGGGAAGATGAAAGGTATAATTATAATTTTAATTATTTTATTTTTAAAATGACACATGTCACTATTTGATTGGTGCGTGATATCACACATGTTTTGAAAAATTGGTCAAAGAAAAAGTAGCATGTACTAGGTACACTTTGAAAAGGTTGAGTGTGTAATATGATTTTCGTCCACAAAAAATGTGTAATAGGAATTTAGTCTATAATTTATGGGATAACTTATGTATTTTATCATATTAAGGGGATTTAAAACATAATATATAAAGATAAATTTTTTCTTTTTATCTTATATATAATATAATTTTCGGCAAAGAAGATTCGACCCCCTCCCGCCCCTAAATTCGCCCATGCCTCTAGTACAATGGCAAACAGCTAAATCATGAAAGAGAAGTGACAACAGGGAGCAGAGGAAAGGAGAGATATTTAGTCTTTCTTGCCATTTGATGAGTGAGTCTAAACTAGGGACTTATTTTAGTTCACAAAATCCATCTCACTATTACAATTACTTGTTTTCCTCTTGTTTTTACACAACTTTTTACTCAAATTACCCTTTCTATTAGTCATATATACTAGCATATATGGGTGATAATTTCAGCTGCCCAAGATTAGGCTGATCATTGACCCACTCATTTATTTAACTCAATTCATCTTGACTCAGCTCATTTCAGTCAATCTAAAGTTGGCTGATTTTTAGTTCAAATTGATCAATGTCTAATTTTACTAAAATATCTTAAAAATAATTATTTTTTATTTAATATGTTATATATGATCATAAAAAAAAAAATCTTATTTGATAATTAAATAATACACATTAATACTTAAGAGAAATTGACACCGGATGACAACATATAATATTTAACCTTAGATTATGTTTGGTAAAAATAACCCCAAAAAATTAACATTGTATAGCCAAATCCTAAAAAACCTTCTTCCCTATTTATTCTCTCCCCCTATAACCCCTCTCTACCTCTTTTTGTAGTCTCCCTCCTTCCCCCAACCCCAACAATAAATAATTCAGAAATATTACAGGTTCATGAAGATGAAGGAGAAGTGGAGAGCAAACGCTTTTGCGGATGAGGAACCGATTGACAATGCCATGATAGATACAATCCTAATGTGAACCCATTTAATTTCTCGTGTCTCCGGTACAACCCAAATTGAACAAATAGAAAGATCCTCCAACTAGTCCCAAAATAGATGTTTTCTTGTGTTATTAGTCACACGCCTAATTCTTGGTATTTTTGATGGGTGGATTCATCCACGTTCTTTTTTCTTTCTTTTTTTCTCTCTTTTTAAATTAAAAATATAGTTTTAATTCCCATCTTATCAATGTATTTCTAGCATATATTTGCGTATATCCATAAGAACTTATGTGTTATACACTGAGATACACAAAGAAAAAAAAATTAAATTTCTGATATACAAAGAAGAAAATAAATTTTTGATATACATTTTGATATACACAAAATGAAAATAAACTTGTGATATACATTTTGGTGTACACAATATTTGATGTGTTATACACTTAGATATACAAAAAATACAATTATTTTTTTGTGATATACATTGATATAGAGACAACTATAAATTTTAAATAACTATATTTATAATTTTATATTTTATATATACAAAGAAGGAAAATAAAACTTTAATACATATTTTGATAGACAATGAAGTAAAATAAAGTTGTGATATACATATTATTATTGTGATATACATTTATTGTCTACGTGAAGCCAATATCTATAAGTAGGGTTCTATATGGCTAATTTTCTGGGTATGGTGTCACACCATGCCAAAATTTCATTAATTAAAGCTTGGTAATAGTTGGGTGGGTTGAGCAATGACCCAAATTTTAGCATATCTTCATCCAGTCCAAGTTAACTTTTGGGCAGGTTAATGATCCGCCCATTTTTTAACTCAATCCATTTGCCCGCCCAAAATTAGCTTAACCCGCCAATTTGACACACTTACTAGCATACCTTTAATAGGCTTGACCTTTCTACAGACCTTTAACTTCAAAGTTGCTTGCTTTTCAGGTCAACTAGGGGTACACTATTATGGAAATAAGTTCATGTCTAGAGGAGAAAGCAGAATACTAGGAAAAGAAACAATGCAACTTCTCTTGTCTCTACAATCTCAAAAATGGTGCAACGTGTCCTCTTTTTATGCCATTTAATAGAAATACTTTGACCAATAACTTGAGAGGACAGAATTTAGCAGAATTCAGAATGGTCAGAAATTGCTGCACTCAAACTAGGAAAAAAGGACCATTTTCATTGACTTTCAGTTTGCTCAAATGTATGTAAACTTCGAATGCATCATGGCTCATCAAGAATTCATATTAATACTGATGTAGAAAGGATTAGGAAGGGAGCCTTGGCGTGACAAGTAAAATTGTTGCCATGTGATTAAGAGATCACGGGTTTGAGTCTTGGAAACATCCTCTTGCAAGAATGCACGGTAAACCTGCGTGCAATAGACCCTCGTGGAACGGCCCTTTCCGGACCCGGCGCATCGCAGAAGCTTAGTGCATCGTGCTACCCTACCTTTCGTTGTTCTTACTCCAAGAATGAAAAAGAAAAAATATTTATAATTAATGCTAAGTAAATAACTAAGGAAAAGGAATAAAAAGAAAAGAAAAGGAACTTTCACATGACATTCCCTCCAAAAAAGCACAGAATAAAAACAAGCCAGCTACCTCATTCTTGAGTGCATTGTCTGTATAACTGGTTTTTCTGCTAGAAAGTATGGTGTCTTCTCTCCAATTCAAGATTCCAATGCCATTCTGTTCTTTTGTTTTCTATCTAACTCTCTTACCATGCATGTTCACCTTTGCCTTTAAATTACATAGTGGTAATGAAACTGATTTTCAAGCCTTACTTGCCATTAAAGCAGAGATAACTAAAGACCCTAATGGTATTTTCACCACATGGAATGATTCAGTCCATTTCTGTAGCTGGACAGGTATCACTTGTGGCCATCTTCACAAAAGAGTCACCAAACTGAACTTGACATCACTTGACTTAGTAGGTACATTGTCACCTTACATAGGAAATCTTACTTTTCTCACTGGTCTTAATCTTGAGCTCAACAATTTCTATGGAAAAATCCCACCACAAGTTGGAGGTTTGTTCAGGCTTCAACATCTTAATTTGACTAATAACTCATTTTCTGGAGAGATACCGATGAATCTTTCTCGTTGTTCGAATCTTGTTATACTTCGTTTTGGCTGGAACCAATTGTTTGGAAACATTCCATTTCAGCTTGGTTCATTGCAAAAGCTTGAACGATTCCAAGTTCATTACAACAACCTCAGTGGACCGATCCCAGAAACCTTTGGTAATCTTTCCTCAATCAAATCCCTTTCTTTAGCAGCTAACAATTTGGATGGAACTATTCCTAGTTCTCTTGGCCAATTGAAGACTTTGAATTTTCTTGGTTTGGGTATAAACAAGTTATCTGGTGTGGTGCCTGCTGCTATTTTCAATCTCTCATCTCTTGAAATATTCACAGTTCCATATAATCAGTTATATGGAACTTTGCCACCAGACTTGGGTTTTAGTCTTCCCAATTTAAAAGTACTGAATATTGGTCATAATTGGTTTACTGGTCACCTTCCTAAATCATTATCTAATGCTTCAAATCTTGTTGAACTTGATGCAAATGGTAGCAATTTCAGTGGCAAAGTGTCGATCGATTTTTGGGGATTATCGAATCTTTGGTGGCTGATTCTTGCATCAAATTCCATTGGAAATGGAGAAGTTGACGACTTGAGTTTTTTCAATTCTTTGAGTGGATGCAGAAACTTGAAAGTACTGGATTTGAGTGATTGCAAATTTGGAGGCGTGCTACCTGATTCTATTGCAAATTTATCGACAAATCTCCTGTCACTAAGATTGGGAGGTAATCAACTATTTGGAAGTATTCATTCAGGAATAGGAAATCTTGTTAACTTGACTGAATTGCAATTGCAAAAGAATAATTTTTCTGGTAGCATTCCTGAAGTTGTTGGCGATCTTCGTATGCTTCAGTTAGTTGATTTATCTGAAAACAAGCTTTCGGGAAGTATTCCATCTTCTATATCTAACATGACTAGATTATATTCACTTCATCTTGAAAAGAATGAGTTAACTGGTAACGTTCCCCTTAGTTTTGGCAACTTTCAATACTTGCAAGATTTAGACCTTTCTCAGAATCATCATAGTGGTAACATACCAAATGGAGTTATGAGTTTGTCGTCCTTAACAGTTTCTCTTAATCTTTCTGACAATCAATTGTCTGGTCCTTTGCCAATGGAACTTGGAGCTCTAAACAATCTTGAGAAATTGGATGTTTCTAATAACATGTTGTCGGGGAAAATTCCTAGTAGCATAGATAAATGTGTAACTTTAGAGAGCCTTATTTTAGCTGGCAACTTTTTTGAAGGTACAATTCCTTCATCTCTTAGTTCTTTGAGAGGTCTTGAGAAGTTGGATCTTTCTCGCAACAACTTCTCCGGCCAGATTCCAAGATTTCTGCAGCAGATTTCTCTAAAAAACTTGAATTTGTCTTTCAACCAGTTCGAGGGTCAGTTGCCAACCGAAGGGGTTTTCAGTAATGCAACTGCAATCTCCATATCTGGGAATAAGAACCTTTGCGGAGGTATACCAGAATTGAAGTTGCCAACATGTCCAAACACCGAACATAAGGGAAGAGATAAATCCAGCAGCATTAAGTTAATGATCCCTCTACTTTCTGGACTTCTAGCACTGGTCTTGCTAATGTCTTTAGTCATAATCTTTCGGTTAAGAAAGGCAAGGAAAGAGTCGTCTTTAATATCTTCACCTACAAGGGGGTTTCTTTTGAGAGTTACTTATGAGAACTTATTTAGAGCAACAAATGGATTCTCTTCTGCTAATTTGATTGGGAATGGTAGCTTTAGTTCTGTTTACAAAGGGGTACTTGATCCAGGTGAAAGATTGGTTGCGGTGAAAGTGATTAACATTGACCAACAAGGGGCTTTTAAGAGCTTCATGTCTGAGTGTGAGGCCCTGAGAAACATTAGGCATAGAAATCTTGTTAAGATTTATACTGCCTGTTCAACTTGTGATTTTGAAGGTAATCCGTTTAAAGCTTTAGTTTACGAATACATGCCTAATGGGAGCTTAGAGAGTTGGTTGCATCCTACAACAGGAGCCGATGCCACAAATAACGAGGTGAGGATCCTAGGTCTAGTCGAAAGACTAAACATTGCTATTGATGTTGCTTGTGCACTGGAATATCTTCATCACCATTGCCACAAGCCAATCGTGCACTGTGATCTGAAACCGAACAACATCCTTCTCGACAATGACGTGACTGCACATGTAGCTGATTTTGGATTGGCAAAGTTCTTCTCAGAAGCCATGAGCAATTATCATCCTAATCAGAGTAGTTCAATTGGAATGAGGGGGACAATTGGATATGCTGCACCAGGTAACATTGTTTAACCAATTAGATAGGTTCCTGCTGATTCCATTACACACGGTTTTAAGATTCTTCACAGTTGAAATAGATCTTTATAATGATTCTTGTTAAATTGTTTATCAAAGTAGTATATATACTTGACATTCTCCAAAAAGAAAAAATTCATTCTCAAAGTAGTATATATACTAGATCTTCTTGAGATATGAGAGAGAGTTTTAAGATTGACTTTTACAATTTTTAAGTGCTTCTGCAAAGGTGCTTCATTTTTTCCTTTCTCTTTTTTCTTGGATCTTTTTCATTTTTGGCCCATCCACCGAAATTAATATGCGCTCTAGCCCAAAGATACAAAAGATATACACTGATTTCGTACACAATAAGTATATTTATGTATACTATATGTATATTTATTCTTAATAGACAAACATATACTTTCGCTGGCTATTATTTTTTAGGGCCGCCCGAAAATGTAATTATTCCTTTTTCTCTTTTCTTATGTGAGCAGAGTACAGCATGGGAGGTAAGGCTTCTCCATTTGGTGATGTTTACAGCTACGGGATCCTCTTGCTAGAGATGTTTACTGGAAAGAGGCCTACCGACAACATGTTCAAAGATGGACTGACTCTTCATAATTTTGCTAAGATGGCGTTACCTGAAATAAATGATCAAATAGTTGACCCTAAGCTTCTACCTAGCAGCAGCAGTAGAGAAGGACAAGACGAGGAGGAAGGCATTATCGATCCAGATGATTCTAGCGTGAAACAAGCACGGGAATGCTTGATCTCAATAATAAAGATTGGAGTTGAATGTTCAGTTGAATCTCCAAGAGAAAGGATGGATATTGGTGATGCTGTCAAGGAAATGCAACTAATTAGAGACATTCTCCTCGCTTCTCATGCGATTCAAAGCTCAACCAGCGGGTAAATTTGTTCTACTAACTTTGTTTTCAACTGTGATTTGTCAAAACTGAGAGTTGATTGTTTTCTAAAGAAAGTGTCAGGATGCTCAAAAACAACATTTAGAAGTTAAATCTGCATAAAATAGTCTTCTTTTTAACTACGTTGAGTAATGTTTATTGGTTTAGCATATTTGAGAAATTCTTAGGACAGCCTTATTGATGGATTTCCATTGTATTTTTCTTATGATAAAGAGAAAAAATTTATCCCTTTTTCTCTTGTTGATCATTGTCTTTCTTTCCTCGGTTTCAGGAGCTTGAGGTTTGAAGGCTCTTCCAGTCGTTCTATTACTAGTAACTGGCAAAATATTTCATCATTTCGTCTACCTTGATAATTCTGGTGAAGCAGTCGAGGCCAGTGATGTATTCTTCTATATGATTAGCTGAGCTGTTTTGTTTGCTCATATATGAAGTACTTACCTCTGCAGATTGAAGATTTTACATCAGTTCAATCATTTGTTCATTTGGCCAAATGCTAGTTAGTAGAGCTAAACCCAACTCCTGTACTTGCTTGTTACAAGCCCAATAAAAAGTAACTCAATATAAAGTAAGGGAAAGAGCTTTAAGGAGCACTTACACTTTCCTTTTGAGATAGCAACTTTATCACAACAATATGAAAATATGCAACTAAGCATACACAAGCTAAATGCACCAGCCAAATGCTTCATCTGCTTTCTTGAACTGCATGCAGAAAATAATGATCTTCACTACTTTCTTCAGCAGCTGCTGCTTATTTATAAATCTTGTTGGCCATGTTATCAAGATACCTCATATAGGCATATCTCCAAGACTTTTTCAATAATAGAGTAGCCCAAAATACCCAGAAAGCTGTGATGAATCCAATTCCCATGCTAATATAGAATGATGATTCATCGAGCCAGTTGTTTTCATTGCTTTGAGTGGCGTCCACCTCCTGTTTCCTGGGAGCATTACTATTACAGTGAGTAATGTCCTCATGGAAATGTCTGGAGCAGCATTGGGAGACTGGTACGCCGCACAAGTCTGGATTCCCAATGTAAGAATCAGTGCTGAAGGCCGCAAATTGATTTCCAGTTGGGATTTTTCCTGTCAATCTATTATACGAAAAATTCACAAATGCAAGAGAATCAAGTTTCACCATGTTGGATGGTAAGAAACATGACAGGTCATTTCTGGAAACATCAAGAGCTTCCAAATATAGCAAGTTACTAATATCATGAGGAATTGCTCCTGTTAAATTATTCCATGATAAATTCAAGAACCTCAATTGAACAAGGGTGGTGATTTCCCCTGATAAATGGTTCTCTGATAGATCAATTCCCAGGGGGGAATGAGCACGACGATCATAACCTCTCTCTTTCAGCACCATCATCACATCCTCCCTGTATACTTCAGAAGGACCATAAACTAAGGAAGGAACCTCCTCTACCCCCGCCATAGTCAGGAAATTTCCAACACACTTTGGAGTAGTTCCTGAGAGAGCATTGGAACTAAGGTCCAAAATAATCAAGCTCTTGAGCTGGCAAATCTCCAGGGGAATGTTTCCTTCAAACTTGTTCCACCTTAAACTAAGAATCATTAACTTTTTTAAACTCTCCCCTAACCAAAATGGTATAATTCCAGATAAATCATTTCTAGCAACATCAAGAATTTTTAGTCCTCGTAGGTTCAGCAGTGATAAAGAAAGATTTTTGGACAACTTGTCGTTTCTTAGTATCAGACACTTGACAGTGGTAAGATATCCAATGGAATGAGGTATTTCACCGGACAGATCATTACGGGCTAAATTCAATACCGCCAGGTTTTTCCCATATCTCCAACAGTCTGAAAGTGTTCCTGATAGAGAATTGGAAGATAGGTCTAGAAACATGAGAGAATTAATCATGACAAGTGATTCACATACAGGGGAAATGGCACCATTAAATGAATTGTCGTCCAAAATCAAGGTCATCATCGTGGGCGAGAAATGAGGTAGAGGGCCATCAAAGTTGTTCGAGCTCAGATCTAGTTCTTCAAGACTAGTAAGTCTTGCTGTAACTTCAGGCACTTCCCCTCTGAAATAGTTGTTTGAAAGGTTCATGTGCTTTACGTTTGCAGACAGATTCCAGAACCAATCGGGAACTTTGCCAGAGAGTTCAGCACCAGAGATATCAACAAATGAGAACTCTTTTTGTGTTTGAAGCCACTGGGGAAACTGTGTACTAAGTTGGCAAGACTGCAGGCCAATGAAGTCAAGCTGAAAGCGAGGCATCCAAGTTGCGGTTAAATTGAGTACAATTGAGTTGGATGACAAGTCTAAAACTTGCAAGTTACTGAAATTCAAGAAATGTTCAGTAATCGAGTCATTGAAAGAGTTCCAAGAAACATCGAGGACAACTAATTGCCTAAGTTGTGCAATGCTTCTTGCTAAAGGACCCTCCATATTATTGTTAGAAAGATCCAAAATTTTTCAACTTTGATGACAGAGCTGGTGGTAAATTGCCTTCAAGAGAGTTCCTTGAGATATCAAGTAAAGTAACTGAACTCATATTCACAAAAGTAGGAGGTAGATTTCCTGGGAGAGAGTTGTCCAAAAGATTAACAACTCTAAGTGAATACATGTTTCCAAAGGCATTTGGAAGCAAACCATTCAGCTGACTTCGACTGAGATCAAGATAAACAAGACTGTGGCTTGTGTTGAACAACCAGCTAGGAATTCAAGCTTGAAAATGGTTTAAGGAGAGGTCAAGAGTTTGAAGTGAGTATGTCAGATTCATAAAAGAATTTGAAGGAAGCAACTGATCAAGCTGACAGGCAGACATATGTAATTCCGTGAGAGAAGTTAGCAGATTGATGTCATGTAGCCAGTTTTTCGCGCCGTTCATGTCAACTCCACTCAAGTCAAGAATCTTCATAGAGAATAGGTGCCGAAGCCATTGAAGGTTATCAACTCGGAGTGAAAAACCATCACTAAGATCAAGAAACTGCAGCCTTGATAAATTTCCAAGATGTTCAGGAATGGTTTCCCTAAATTTGGTTTTCGACAAATTGAGATACTCTAGGTTCTTAAAAGTGGAAATAAACTCAGGAACCTGTGCCCCAAGGAAATCAATATGGCTCAAGTCTAAGTGTCTTAAATGAGGCAAGCCAAGCAAAGAAGTATCAAACTACCTTGCAAGAATTGCTTGTGTAGATCAAGAGCGATCACGTGTCCAGTTCTGTTGTCGCTTTCTACACCTTTCCACTTGCAGCAGTTTTCCTCGAGCATCCAGGACGACATGCTTTGTAATGGATTCCTGAAACCTTGCCTGAACTTGATAAGAGCAATTTTCTCACTTTCAGTGCAATGAATGCCTGAATTCATAGCACTGATTTGCACGCAGGAAAATCCATCTAAAATAACTCCAAGAAGAAGAAGAAAACAAAGTAAATTTACACCTTCCATGAGCAGTAATAAAACTCTGATCAATAATCAGAGTGAAACTGACTAGACAAATGGAATGCTAAAAGCTCAAAGTTCACTGGGTCCAATAATTGAAAATTAAAAGCAAAAAAGTGATTTAGTGCCTGGAGTCTTGGTCTTTGTTGACTTGAGTAATGCATTCTGTGTGTTGCTGGGGTTTCTCAGAAATTACATTTAAACCAGAAATGATATTTTAAAGAATTTAAAAGAAAAACTGAAACGTCTTTTGTCTCTAGTATCTCAAATGGAAATACTGCAATGGTCCTCTTTTTATGTCATATAATATAAGCACTTCGACCAAGAACTTTTATGATTTATGATGATCTTTTGAGTTTTCCATTTCATATCCAGCTTTATACTTTGCTGAAAATATAACCTACTCTGAATAACATAAAGACTGGCTGTGGGAAACTAAAAAGTATTCGCATTTTGAATTCTTCTTTGTTATATTTTAGAGTCCAGTCAGACACAAGAAAGGGTTGAATTGTGTATTGCCCGATTTTTGCGATTTCAAAGAAATTAGTTCTTTGTACTAAATAAACAGACACAAACAGAAAGTGAAGTGCAGAAATTGAACAATACGGTGATTTTTACAAGGAAAACTTCCTTGCTCAAAAGAGTAAAAATCACGGCCCACCCTAATAGGATTTTTTTTCCAAAACTTCACCAACTTCAAAGCGTAGTTTTAGGTTACAACTCTATAACCAAGAAAACTAACTCTAATATCCTTACTCTACAATCAACTCAATTGTAGCTATCCATTCCCAAACTAACTCTAGTCTAGGAAGCTAATACAAAAACTCTAAGTTTCTATGCTAACCTATGATTGCACTTCTCAAAAGCAAATATGTTACAACATAAGTACAACAGATTCAAACTAATAACTAACGAACTAGCAGCTTTATCGTCTGGAATAAGTTTTTTAGTTTAGCAGCTTGAATCATTTGAGAGCACCTTGTTGCCATAGTTGCTATTGTTAAAAGTGAATACTTGATCTGCATAAATAGATAGCATCAGTTGTAGGCGACATTAATAGGTCTCTTTATACAGGAATGAGGGTGATAGAAATCCTTCTCCAATTAATCGACGCTTCAGAACCTAGAATATTTCTATTAAGAAAAACCTCTCCTAATTTGATTTAATTTTCTTATTTGTTTCCACCTCCTCAACCCTTTCCTTCCATGCAAGTTATTCCTTATTTGTAAAAATTCTTTTAGTACACGGATTTCTCCATACAAGATATTTTCTTGTTGCGCATGAACTAACTTCTTTCTGAAATTCGACTTGCACATGCAATTGCGCGTCTGATCAGCATTTAATTCCATCATGCTATGAACCTGATTCACTTAGACATCTGCTACTCATAGTTGCTCTTCATTTGTGGATCATCAAAACATAGCCAAACTAGAACCTGCTCAGCTCAACATTCTTTGTACATTATTCAGTGCATATATACAACTGATTTCACTATTATGGAAAATAAACTAGTGCAAGCAGCCATTTAATAACTAAGCTCGGTGAGGTGAATACACCTAATTTTTTCTTGACCACTATTCAAATTTCATAGAAACATCTGCAACTATCTTTTCATGCAGGCAAATGAGAAATAAATAAAGTTTGTAAATAATCTCCATTTCAAAGTTTGTACTCAATTCTTTGCATGCTAGCCTTCATCAATAAAATTCTGGAGATGATAATTTGATTAGCATATTTACCATCTGATCTGTCTAATACTATTTCTCCTCTTAGACTGTAGATACAGGTGCAAATTTGATTGGCATGCACTGATAATTCTTCTTCTGCTGTTGGCCTCCGAAAAGATTAAATTTTGTGTTCCTTCTATATTGGGTTCGTATGCGAGTCTTTTGGTACAAAACCCATACTAAAATGAAGAGTCCCTCCCACCTGATGGCCCAAATTCCACTTTCGCAAGACTAGTCATCCAAATGATCCAAATTAAAATTTGGTATCAACATTTTAGATAGTATTTCACACTTCTTTTTTTTTTTTTTAGATAGTATACTCCTTCTGTTCACTTTTAGTTATTAACTTTTGACTTTGCACCCCATATAAGAAAAAATAAATGAAGTATGTATTTTACAATTTTACCCATAATAATAATAGCATTTCAAAATGTCTTTCTTCTAATTTTCTAAAATGGACCAGTAAAAGTGAAAATATATTTTTGTGTATAGCGGACAATTAAAAATGAATGGAGAAAATATATTATAAGTTAATTATTTTTTCTAATTTTACCACTATAATTAAGTAATTGCTTTCCAAATTTATTGAAGTTATTACCATTAACAAGAGTAGTACATACTTAATTAATAATGATTAAATGATAGAGTAAGATGAAAATGTGTATTAATTTACTATGATTTAATGATAATCATGTTTATAAAGACATGTATCATATATTTATTGATTGATATAAATACTTGCATATAAATTTTTAAAACTTTTTTAATATTCAATTTTATTAAGATATGCGTGCACACTATGTACCGTACGATTCAAACTGAAATTATATAAAGCTTGAAACAAGAGAACGTTACGTTATGTCCTCCATATGGGATGCTAATTAATTCTCCCACTACATAATCTGTACATTTTGATTTCTTGTCAATACTTTTACTGCGAATTTTGCTAATTTTATGCTTTTAAAAATAAGTGTATTGATCCCTTATTCTTATTATAGTATTTAATACGGCATAATTTATTTTCTGATAGTTCTCATGTGATCCGTAGCAATCTTTCCTTAATTATTTTGTTTCTATCATCAGCATTCGATATTTGAACCTCTTCCTAACCTATACTATATGTTAGACATTTCTTTAATGAAATCAACTATCATTTAGTTTCAGTTAAATTTTTTATTTAACACCATTAAACGAATTATTGTCTGTCTTTACATTCAAAATCATAATTTTATGGCAATTTTTTTTTTCAAATTATATGTCAATTAAATTAAATTTGATATAATAATTCGATTTGGGTTGAATAACTTATATGTAAGGGTCTAAAAGACATCAACTGCGTAGAGAAGGACGGGGAACACGCTGATCATCATCATCATTATCCAAGACCAAGAGCTACAGTTTGTTTAATAATTTTAGTTGAAACTTTGCGTTTGTATTTAAAACAAAATCATTTAATATGTATAAATAGTTTTCTCGAATATAAAACTCATAAATTCAAACTTCTGACTCCGTAGAAAACTGTTTGACTACATCCTACAGGCTACAGTGAAAGCAAACCAAATGCCGCGTCCCTTTAGCGCAGTACTCTTGTCTTCCTAGCTGTAACGCGGTCTACTTTCTTGGGACCAAAAGGAAATTAATTTGATCAATGATCACAAATATAAAGTGCTTTGTATTTTCCTTTTTAACGTCAACAACACCTCTAGCTAGCTTGATGAGACAAAAAAAACCCTTAAATAATCAATCATTAAGATAGGGCAATATCCATTGTTTGTTTCAATCTCTTCACCATATTTTCTTTTTATCATGACTTTCACTCATTCTTGATCATATGAGAACCAAATAAAGTGGTTGAAAAAGTAACTACACTTAATTAACTATGACTGGAAAAGCTACACTTGTGAAGGACATTATTGCCACAATTCTAAATCATCATGTGGTGCAATTAAAGCTGGTCACAAATAACATTGATAAAATTCAAAGAAATTTTATACTATATGGGGACACTATTGTTGACAAGAAGAAGTGTCGCCTCCTATATTGTGATATTATTACCAAGTCTAAAAATGAGAATTATCACAGCACGAAGTTTATTGCTTTCATGTTTTCGGAAGTGAATTCATGATTTAAAGTTTACAGCGACTTCAAATCAGTATATAATAATCAGATTCCAGTTAAATTGTACACAATAACTTGCGTTGAGAAAATAAAGTTAAGACCAATAACTATTGCAACAATCGTAGTATTTTATTTCAAATATTTGAGTGTTACAATCTCTATGTTTCCTCTGATTCTACTTTTTCGATATAAATTCAAGGGCCTTTGAGCTTGATCTTGATTTGTTCTTTGTTCTTGTGCTTGAACTTAATTTGTTCGTCGTTCTTGAGCTTGAACTTGGACTTGATTGCTTGAAGCTTGAAACTTGTGGAGGAATTTGCAACGTTTGATCCACGAGCTCTTTCTTGCTTCTTGTTATTACTTCTGGTGTCTTTTTTGGATTATGAAGATCCCTATTTATAGTTGTAGGAGGGAAGAGTTATGATAAGAAAAAACTCTTTCCGACCAATCAAATTGAAGTGTGACAAGGCCGCATTTGATTGGCTAGAATATGTCACTTATACACGTGGCGCGGTTTCATTGGCCTTTTGATGTGACTTGGCATGCCTTGTTATTTTGACACGTGGCATGATCCTATTGGCTCTTCCGTTTGACTTGGCGTGCCATGCCATTTGACACGTGGCACCATACTGGGCCTCTAGGAAAATGGCATATTAGACCTAATGAAGTGGGTTCATCACGTTAGCGCAATTAAATGGGCTAGCACAATGAATTAAGACTTATTTATTTAATCCATATATATTGGATTATATAATTAATTCAATTATATTAGCCCATAATATTTGTTTGGACCAACATATCTTGAATTAAAAAATTGTCCAAATTATTTTATAAATTTAATTTTAATAAAATTTATATACCTACACAAATATTTATAGATATTTAGATGTGAATTTTGGATCCCCTCTGCATGTTCGGAAAATATCCTAAGGGGCTGGACATTAAATTTGGCAAGAAGGATCTAATTAATATAACGGGGATGGCACATCAATTGGATAAACCACTCCCCACAATGATCGATGCATCTCAGTAATAATCCGCAAGGTGTGTGGTACGTACTGCCTCTGAAACAATATATTGAACACATTAGAAATAATAACAAAGGTTAGGACAGGGGTGGAGTTAGGTGTACAGAAAAAGGTTTAATCGAGTCTCTTTCATGGAAAAATTACAGTATATATATGGGGTAAATTTTTTCATATATATATATATATATATATATATATATATATATATATATATTTACTTTTTTAACTTTTTGGAATCCTCTTTATAAAAAATCTGCTTCCGTTACTGATTTAGAAATTCATGAAGCTAACGTGAAAGATTAATTATTGTCCAAACTCCAAAAATTCATTAGTTGGAAACCACCTGATAATTTTTACAAGCTCAGTACAGACAGAGATGGTAAAAACAACCCTAAAAATTCTAAGGTGTATTTTTTCCAGAATAAACAAAAGTGAAACTCATGAGTAACTTGTTAAAAACGAAACAGAAATGGATGACCAGAATGAACTATAGATTATATGAGTCAGAAACATTTCAGCTTTGTTGTAACTTAAATTATTTCCTTGTATTTTTAGGAAATTCATAATTCCTATAGGTTTGGGAAAACATATTGTCCTAATAAATTTGAGAAAAGAAAACCTATCGTCCTCGTTAAATTGGAAAACCTTTCTCTTATAGGTTTTGGACTATTTGGGATCTATATATAGGGGTTATAGTTAGGGATTCTAGAGATTGTATTGTGTTTTTCTTTTCATTCATAGTAGAAAACTCTCTCTGCTTCTGCCCCGAGGATTAGGCTTAGCTGAACCTCGTTAAATCCTTGTGTTGATTTTTATTCTCTATTTGCTTTGTGTGTGAATGTGTGCTGATTAACCCACGATCTTCCGCAACAATTAGTATCAGAGCAAGGTTCAGGTCTCTATATATAATCTAGGATTAAGATGTCTTCTTCATCTTCAACAAAGTACGAAGTAGAGAAAACGGGGGTTCTAGCTTTAGTCTATGGAAGATTAGGATGAAACTATCCCTGGTGTTACAAGGTTTGTGGAAGGCAATTGATGAGAATTTTCCTGAAGAGATGAAAGAGACAGAGAAGGCAGACCCGAAGGAGAGTGCGATATTCATGAGCATTACAGATCGCGTTCTTTGGGAAATTGCTGAAGAAACTTTTGCAGTAATGACATGGAAGAAGCTGGTAGATCTGTACTCTAAGAAATCACTGACAAACCGCCTCTACCTGAAAAAGAGGTTACATAATCTTCGTATGAACAAAGTTACACCTGTTAAAATTCACCTTGATGAGTTTAATTCAACTATAATGGACATGAAAATGTGGATATTAAAATTGAGAGTGAGGATCAGGCCTTGATTGTGTTATGTTCTTCATCACCGTCTTATGATACTTTTTCCAGTATGCTGCTATATGGGAAAGACGGTATTTCACTGGAAGATGATAGTAATGCTCTAAAATCTAAAGAGTTGAAAAGAGCTTTCCAGACAGCAGAACTGAGGGTGAGGGTCTTGTGAATAGAGGAAAAATACAACAAAAGAAATTTAATAGGAAAAAGCCAACTGCCATATCGAACTCTAGAGCAAGGAAATAGAAATGTTATGAGTGCGGGGAGAAAGGCCACTACAAGAGAAATTGTCGCAAGCTGAATAGATAATTCGGCAAATGTTATTGACAAGGCAATAATTCTGATGATACTGATTATGTAGGGGAAGTCTGTACCATAAGTTCTAGTCATGGGCGGAATTTCTGAAATCTTGATTCTGGTGCTACTTTTCACATGTGTCCACACAAAATTAATTTGCAACTTACAAGCAGATCAGTGGGACTGCCTGTTATGACAATCCATTACCAGTAGAGGGGATTGGTAACATCAGATTTAGAATGTTCAATGGAATTATAGAAAATATTGAGTGTTGGCATGTTCCTCGAATAAAGAGAAATTTAATCTCTCTTTCGACGTTGGATGATCAAGGGTATAAGTTTCACTCCGATAATGGAATATTTAAAGCGTGTAAAGGCTCCATGGTACTCATGAAAGATGAACTGTTGTAACGACTCGATCAGTTGTTTTGAGCATTTGTACTTCACTCGATAGTTTGAGGACATGAGTAGATCTGTATAATGTATTATGACTTGTGTGAATCGTCAGTTTTGGTTTTAAGGTTATTCGGAATTGATTTGGAAGGATGAATTTCATGTTTGAAGCTTAAAGTTGAAAGGGTTGACCAAGTTTGACTTTCGTGAGTTTAACCTCGGAACGGAGTTTCGATGGTTCCATTAGGTCCGGATGGAGATTTTGGACTTGAGCGTATGCCCAGATTTGCATTTGAATATTTCTAGAAGGTTTTGGCACTAATTGGCGAAGTTGAAAATTTGAAAAGTTCATAAATTTGATCGAGAGTTGACTTTGAGGATATTGTATTCGAATTATGGTCCCGAGAATTAGAATGGCTTCATTATGTTATTTGGGATTTGTGTGCAAAATTTGGATTTATTCCGGGTTGAATTGATATGGTTCGGCGCGAGTTTTAAAAATTTAAAAGTTCAAAGTTCAACGTTCATTTAAGTTTGATTCAAAGTGCGATTCATCATTTCGATGTTGTTATGCGTGATTTGAGGCTTCGAATAGGTCTGTGTTATGTTATGAGATTTATTGGAATGCTCAGCCATGGTCCCGGATTGATTTCGGGCTATTTTTCTTCATGTTTCCATTGATTGTGTGTTCTGGTTTCTGGTTTCTAGTGCCTCGATTGTTCTACGCGATCGCGGATTAGGAGATGCGATTGCGTAGAGAGAAATATGGAGCTGGGTTATTTCTTATTCGCGGTCGCGATTGGACAGAGGCGATCGTGTAGGTTATTTTCAACGCGTTCAAAGGACGCGATTGGACAGAGGCGATCGCGATCGCGATTCGACTGAGCTGAGAGCTGGATTTGGAAGCTTTTTCAACGCGTTCACGAAATACGCAATCGCGTAGGGTATTTTATAGTGCAGTGCTTTTCCTTTTTCGCGATCGCGAGGGTAATTCTGCGATCGCGATTCATTAATTCGCCCGGTGATATGAAGTACTCTATTTTCTGTGGATTATCGTTTGGCTTATTCGGTATTGGATTTGGCTTGTTTGAGGTAAGTAACACTTCTAAACTTGATGATGAGGGTATGAACCCTGAATATGTGTGATATGTGTTTGGTGTTGAGGTGACACACATGCTAATTGAAGGGCGCCTATGCATGCACCGTGTGAATTGTGACTCAGTTATTTATGTGGTACTGTGTAGTTACATAATCTTATATGTAACCGTGAAATCTCTACGTGCTAGAGTAATTGAGTTGTGATCCATGTTAGAAATCATGCTTAAGCCACATGCTGGTACTGTTGAGACCCATAGAGGTCGTGTTACATGTTGAATTAATTGCTTAATATACTCGGTCACAGCTATTATTTGCATACCATATCCCAGTCTCCGTTGTCGTATATTTATACATCATATCATCATTGTTTGGACTGATTATCATGATTATTGTGAGGCCGAAAGACCGGAGAGATTGATGACTGAGTGAGGCCGAGGGCCTGTTGTGAGTGGATATTTATGGGATGGGGCTGCACGTCGCAGCATACTTTATTGATGCATGCCAGATTTGGCTTATTATAGCGCTTGGGCTGGATTGGCCCTTCGGAGTCTGCACATCCATTGTGGGTGCAGTTGCTATGGATTTTTGGGTTGGATCTGCCCTGGATTCATTTGCATTTGGCTGGATCTGCCTTGTATTTATTTATGTTTGGGCTGGATCTGCCCCGGGTTTGATCTGCCATGTACAGTAAGTACTGAGTGAATGAGTATGCTGAGTATTGAGCATGGTGTGTGAGAATATAAGACAGTGAGATTGAGTACCCTGAGAGTGTGAGTACATGAGTTCATCACCGAGATGATTGTATTTGACATGCGTACTTGAGATATAAGCATATAGATGTATTTTCCTCATGTTATCTGAAAATGAAATATCTTATTTACTGTTGAAAGGTTTTTGGGAAAATCACAGTTTTCAAACTTAATCATACGTTTTTTGGTATTTTTGGTGGAAGATTTGGGATTTACTGTTATACTTAAAAAGCATGCCTATTTTCCGTAACTATGAACGAGGTGAGCATCTTATCCCTGAGTTATTTTCTTGTACCATTTTCATTATATTGTTATGAACTGTGGCTGGTTATTGGAGTTGGACTCTGGCCCTTTCCCCAGCTCGTCACTACTTTCAACCAAGTTTAGGTTTGTTACTTATTGAGTACATGGGGTCGGTTGTACTCTTACTATATTTTTGCATCTTGCGTGCATATGTTGGATGCTGATGTTGTTGCGTGCGGCGGGAGCTGGATCTGAAGGTGTACCTGCATTTTAGTTATGGTTATCACTTGTCCTTGGTAGCATTATATTCGAATTCTGTTCATTTAAATTTAAAACAGATGTTGTAATTATTTCAGTTTAGTCTTGTAAAAATCTAATTCTTAGAAGCTCATGATTTGTACTACCGGTCCTTAGAAAATTCTTGTATAAAAGCAGTTGTATTATCACTTCTTCTCTTAATCAGTCTCATTAAATTGGATAGTTGTTAATTTACTTAACCTAACGGGTAGTGTTATGTGCCATCACGACTAGTTGGATTTTGGATCGTGACAAGTTGGAATCAGAGCTCTAGGTTCATAGGTTCTATGAGTCATGAGCAAGTGTCTAGTAGACTCTTGCGTATCGGTATGATGACGTCCATACCTATCTTCGAGAGGCTATAGGGCATTAAGGATAAACTTCTCATCTTTCTTTTCTTATCGTGCAACATTGATTCAGCTTGAAGTATAACTCTTTGAATTCCTTCCACGCATTCGTATGCGCTTGTGAGCGCTCGGTATCAGCTGTACCTTGATAGCTTGTGAATTCCATGGATGAGGTACGAGATGTGGTTTCTGTGTGCTGATGATGGGCCAGTTTGGAGGACTTGAGTTCGGGTTTTGACTGTAGCTCGAGCACGGGGATTTTGGTTGTGTGAGCACGTGCTTTTGGACTTATAAGTCCGATAGTGTCCCTATTAGTGGAATTTGTAGCTCGATGAGTGGTTGGATGGGTATATGATTAGTATGATGTGACTGCGGGATGCGTTCAGATGGATTGAATGTGACGAGGAGAGTTTTCTTGAGATGTAAAAAGGGCTATTGGGTGCTTGATTTTATCATG
Source organism: Nicotiana obtusifolia (assembly GCA_002018475.1). Taxonomy (NCBI): domain Eukaryota; kingdom Viridiplantae; phylum Streptophyta; class Magnoliopsida; order Solanales; family Solanaceae; genus Nicotiana; species Nicotiana obtusifolia. The sequence goes on along the minus strand of MCJB01050841.1, from coordinate 218,596 downwards.
ATTTGACGTATACTCTCGAGTTATGACTGTATTGGAGGATCTTGCATGTTGTTTAACTGTGGCATGAATTAGGTTCTCATGCCTTTTTGGTGAGTTCAGAATCAGGAACATTAAGCGATGGCGTAGTAGTTATAGCTGCGAAAGGGTATAAAGAGATGCTAGTTTGAGGCTAAGCAGGTGGGTTATAACCTGCGAGGTAATCTACGGATGTGTGATGCTTATAATGTTGTGTGGAGGCTTCCTTTTCTATCGGTGGGTTATATTTGTGTGATCTGAGTTTGGATCGGTTGTAATAATTGACCTGGCTGTCACGAGGATGAATGCGAGATTTGTGGATGATTTGGGGTATTAGATAGTTTGTGTTACATGAGCTTATAAAGGATTTAGTTGAGTCTCACTACAGTATTATGGTAGTGATGGAGTGCGGTTATTGTAAGTTATCAGATGTTTTATTCCATGGCTTTGAGCCAAGTGCGTGAGGTTGCTATCGACGATTTGATTTCATGGTTGCATGTAGTATTGGTTTCGGTTTGAGGTATACTCATGAATTAGTTATGACCTGCAGAGGATGGTTTTAAGGATGACTTAGGCAAAGAAATCTCTGGATGTGTGGTGTACCACACATGATGGATATATAGTAATCTTAGAATGATTCGGGTTTGTTGTTCGTGGTAGATGTGATGTACTAAGGAAAAGGGATTCACTTGGTTGCTTAGAGGTGTAGATTACTTCTTTGAGTGTTATTGAGCTAATGGGCCACAGGTCTTTCGGCCCATTTGGGCGGTACAATTGAGATTTGAGTAGAGTGGGTGACTCTCGACAGGGTTCTAACGGATTCAGGAGTTATATGTAGCAATTGGGAATTTTTAGGATTTGTATACAGCTAGCATTTGAGATTTGCGTTAGATGGTGTGGAGACTCGCGATATTTCTATATCGTTATGGATTACACATTTCAATATCAGGAAGGTGAAGAAGACGACTTTAGATTCACAAAAGGTCTCTTCAGTGTGAGTGTCTCAGTTGTGGTACTTTTGGGGTGCTTAAGAGGGAATACATCGGCTTATGGGCCTCAGGGCGGTGTGGTTTTATGCTAGGATCTCTTATGGTGAGCTTTGGGTAAGGATCATGATGTTTGGGCAAGGAGAAGTGTCACCTTGAAGGTAATTCAGAAGAAACTCGGAGAAGTAGGACAGCTTAGTAGTAGGTTGGATCAGCACAATAATGGATATGATCGATTCTTTGGGTATTTATGATGTGGTGAGTTTCGTCAGGTGCTTTTTATGCAATACTCCCTTGAGCTTGGCGACTCGTATGGCTTGGTTGAGTTAGAGAGATTCAGTTCTAATGGCTTAGTTATGTGAAAATGATTTTCAAAGAGTTCTTGATGATCTCTACCATGGTTCGAGGTGGATATTTCATACCGGCGTGAGGAGTTTGTTGTGTATTGTGATTTTCTCCTAGATGATATCAAATGTAGGGTTTCCAGCTGACCGGGTATGTATTCTGCTTATGACTCAGAGTTGATTATGAGATTCTCGTACTTTCCATATGATGGCATGATGGATGCGGTGTGTTATGTGGGATTGAGATTTGTATGTGCAAGGTCACAATTAAGTTTTGAAGGAAAGGTCATAGATTCTTAGGCAACATGGACGATTTTAGATGACTAGGTGAATGATGTTACTATTTGGTATTGCCTGAGGAGAGTGTACATTTCAGTAGGTGCAATGTGTTTTGACTTATGGATGCTTCATTGATATTGTAGTACTCGCGTAGTTGATCGACTGTAGATATTCAAATTTTGCTATGTGGCACGGAAGAATTATATAAGTATTCCTTGTGGGATGATCGTGTGTGATAGATGTGTTAGACATTCGGGTGGTGGAGTTGGAATCAGATATGATGATTCATGTGTTTTATGAATTTGGAGACGGAGAGTTCTCAGAAGTAGATTGTTTCGTCGTTGTGGACTGTGAAGATGCGGCCAAAGCTAGCCAGCTGATAATATGTGTGGTTCAGTCATTGTGGATTTTCGGAGGGTTTTTTTATCTATTTGTGGATTACCAGGGTTGATCTGGGGCTTCATTGGTAGGCCTAATGAGGATGTGTATTCTATACCGGGTTGGATTTGTTAGCTCAGAACTGTTAGTGTTGAGGGTGTGTCGTTCGATAAGAGTTGAGCCTATGAGTTACTCTTTTATGATTTGAGGGGTTGTGATTTGTTGGTTATATGCACACATGATGCGGTTCTGTTTGAGTCTTGTGGCGGAATTCGAGCGGAATGGTTATTGGGGTGTGGAATGGTTGATTGCGCCTTGGTTATAGCCTTTTTCCGGTTGTGCTATATGGTGTTGTTTACTTCTTAGTGGTTATGGTCATGCACTTTTGGTACTAGACGTCAAATTGCGCGTGGATGTTGAATTTAAGCACTGTGAATTGAGGTATATCATATGGACCAATGTTTGGATGGAGTCACGCATTGCAGTGAAGTTATGTTGGGATATGATCCTTTATGTTAGATTCATGTGTTTTGATTATACGGTGGGTGATGGGTGATGGGTTCTTAGTATTGCGTTGTGGTGGTACTTGTTGAGCTTGCAGGACGGTTCTCTCATTTGAGTCATTTTCTATGTCTGAGTAGACTTGAATTGTTGCGTATTGGTGCACGAATTTCACAGTTTGTGGTTTAAGGTTGTATTGGTGTGGCATGTTAGTAGGGCGGCTATATTTGATAAGATGAGGTCGTCGGACCTAGAATGGGTGCTATCGGATCTTATTACAGTATATTTGGAAGGATAATATCATAAGTCGGCTTAGAAATTGGCTATAGTTCTTGTTGAAGGAGGGAGAGTTCCGTGACTTGTTGGTCTGATAAGTGGTTACAAGTTTCTGCTTGTTTCTTTCATCATCGGCAGTTTACGAAGGTTTTAGAATGGGGTTTTGTTCGATATGAGGTTTGTTACTAGTATTGGGTTTCTTTGAGCAACTGCGGTGATCGGAAGTTATTGCTATGAGTATTTGAGATATGTGGTATATCATGTGATTGTGTCTTGGGTTATGGTTATGGCTTGATGCAGCTTGTTCAGACTTATACAGTGTGTAGGTGCGAGCTTCAGGTCTTATAGGAAATTCCAAATGTTGGAAATTCGGTTCTAAGGTTTATGGGCTAAGGCTGAATTAAGGATCTTCAGTAGGTTGTGTCGTCAGGCTTATATGGATTAGGGTGACATGGAATCACCCCCGGGTATGTGCATAGTAAGGTTACACGGTGGTTTGATTGCTTTGGAACGACTCTTGGCACGTTCGAGGATGAACGTATGTTTAAGCGGGGGAGAATGTAACGACCCGACCGATCATTTTGAGTATTTGCACTTCGCTCGATAATTTGAGGACATGAGTAGCTCCGTATGATGTATTATGACTTGTGTGAATCGTCGGTTTTGGTTTTCATGTTATTTGGAATTGATTCGGAAGGATGAATTTCATGTTTGAAGCTTAAAGTTGAAAGGGTTGACTAAGTTTGACTTTCATGAGTTTGACCTCAGAACGGAGTTTCGATGGTTCCGTTAGGTCTGTATGGTGATTTTGGACTCGGGCGTATGCCCGGGCGTATGCCCGGATTTGCCTTTGGATATTTCTAGAAGGTTTCGACACTAATTGGCAAAAGTTGAAATTTGAAGGTTTGAAAAGTTCATAAATTTGACCGAGAGTTAACTTTGAGGATATCAAATTCGGATTGTGGTTCTGGGAATTGGAATGGCTTCGTAATGTTATTTGGGACTTGTGTGCAAAATTTAAATTCATTCCGGGTTGAATTGATATGTTTCGGCGCTAGTTTTGGAAATTTAAAAGTCCAAAGTTCATTTAAGTTTGATTCGAGGTGTGATTCGTCATTTCGATGTTGTTATGCATGATTTGAGGCCTCAAGTAGGTCCATATTATGTTACGAGACTTGTTGGAATGTTCAGTCGTGGTCTCGAGGGGCTCGGGCATGTTTCGGATTGATTTCGGGCTATTTTCTTCATGTTTCCATTGCTAGTGTGTTCTAGTTTCTGGTGCCTCGATTGTTCTACGCGATCGCGGATTAGGAGATGCGATCGCGTAGAGGGAAATATGGAGCTGGGCTGTTTCTTATTCGCAATTGCGATTGGATAGACGCGAACGCATAGCTTGGTGTTGAAGACTGTAAACATTCGCACATTGGGTATTGCGTTCGCATAGGGCTGAGTTGAGAGCTCGATTTGAAAGCTTATTCAACACGTTCGCGCAATATTAGACGCGATCGCAAAGTGTGGGCGTCTGTGTTCTTCGTGTTCGCATGTGTTAATCCACGATCGCGTGGGGTATTCTTCGGTGCAGTGTTTTTCCTTCTTTGCGATCGCGAGGGTATTTCTGCGATCGCGATTCATTAATTCGCCTAGTGATTATAAAGTACTCTATTTCAGGGGTTTCATCCATTTTATCATATTTGGAGCTATGGAGCTCGGATTGAAGTGATTTTTATAGGCGATTTTCACCATATGGATTGGGATAAGTGTTCTCTACTCGGTTTTGATTATTTCATGAATCTATCTTTGTTTCTGGCAATTGATTGAGGATTTCAAGAGAGAAATTGGGGGTTTTTGTCTAAAGTTTCATAGAGTGAATTTTTGAGTTTTGAACATCGATTCGGAGTCGGATTTGGATGGAACTTATATGGTTCAACTCGTAATTAAATTGGTTGCCGGATTTTGTGACCTTTGTCGGATTCCGATGTATGGGTCCGGGTTTTTTGGACTTTTGATTTAAGATCCAGCCTTTATCATTTGGAATTGTTTCCTTAGGAATTATTTAATGCATTTGAGTTACTTTTGGCTAGTTTCGAGCCGTTCGAAGGTCGGTACGCGCAGGATGGCATTTGTGGAGTATCGCTTGGCTTGCTCGGTATTTGATTTGGCTTGTTCGAGGTAACACTTCTAAACTTGGTGTTGAGGGTATGGACCCCTGAATATGTGTGATATGTGTTTGGTGTTGAGGTGACGCACATGCTAGGTGAAGGGTGTATGGGCGTGCACCATGTGAATTGTGACTCAGTTATTTTTATGGTACTATGTAGTTAACTAATCTTATCAGTAACCGTGAAATCTCTACGTGCTAGAGAAATTGAGTTGTGATCCATGTCAGAAATCATGCTTAAACCACATGTTGGTACTGTTGAGACCCACAGAGGTCGTGTTACATGTTGAATTAATTGCTTAATTTGAAATTTATACTCGGTCACAACTGTTATTTGCATATCATATCTCAGTCTCTGTTGTCCTATATTCATACATCATATCATCACTATTTGGGCTGATTATCATGATTCTTGTGACCCCGAGAGACTAGAGAGATTGATAACTGAGTGAGGCCGAGGGACTATTGTAAGTGATATTAATAAGATCGGGTTATACGCTGCAAAAGGCTTTATTGATTCAAGCGAGGATTTGGCTTATTATAGCGCTTGGGCTGGATCTGCCATGTACAGTTTTGAGTGACTGAGTGTGCTAAGTATTGAACATGGTGAGTGAGAATACAAGACAGTAAGAATGAGTACCCTGAGAGTGTGAATACATGAGTTCATCATTGAGATGCATTGCATTTGACATGTGTACTTGAGATACAGGCATAGAGATGCATTTCCTCATGCTACCCGATTTTGATGACATTCATGATTTCACCTGCATAATTATATGTAGGCACAGAGATGTACTTTCATCATGCTATCTGAAAATGAAACATCCTATTTATTATTGAAAGGTTATTGGAAAAATCACAACTTTCAAACTTACTCATATGTCTTTTGGAGTTTTCGGTGGAAGATTTGGAATTTACTGTTATACTTGAAAAGCATGCCTATTTTTCGTAACTGGGAACGAGTTGAGCATCTTATCCCTGAGTTATTTTCTTGTACCATTTTCATTAGATTATTATGAACTGTGGCTGGTTAATGGAGTTGGACTCTCACCCTTGTCCCAGCTTATCACTACTTTCAACCTAAGGTTAGGTTTGTTACTTGTTGAGTACATGGAGTCGGTTGTACTCATACTACACTTCTGCATCTTGCGTGCAGATGTTGGATGCTGATGTTGCTGTGTAAGGCGGGAGCCGGATCTGAAGATCTACCTGCGTTTCAGTTATGGTTATCACTTGCCCTTGATAGCATTAGATTCGAATTCTGTTCATTTACATTTAAAATTTGTTGTAATTATTTCAATTCAGTAGAAGCTCATGATTTGTACTACCGGTCCTTGGGAAGTTCTTGTGTAAAAGCAGTTGTATTGTCACTTCTTCTCTTAATCAGTCTCATTAAATTGGATTATTGTTAATTGACTTATCTAACCGATAGGCTTAGGTGCCATCACAACTAGTTGGATTTTTGGTCGTGACAACTGCATTCTAAATTGTATCATCTTTAAGCTATATAGTTGAAGGAGAATCTGATGTAACTTCTGAAAAAAGTGACCTAAATCAGTCTCAGTTGTGGCACTTGCAACTTTGTCATATGAATGATAAGGGATTGTCTTTGTCGAGCAAACAAAATTTTCTAGATGTGTACAAAAATCAAGTTTTGAATTTTTTGAGCATTGTGTGTTTGCTAAACAGACAAGGGTAAAATTAAGCATGGGGTCCAAATAGAGCTCCCTCCATAAGTGGTACCAGGTATTTTATGACTTTGATTGATGATTATTTAAGGATTGTGTGGGTGTATTTTTTGAAAACAAAAGATGAGGCATTCCAGACATTTGTTAAATGAAAGACGATGGTTGAGAGACAACCAGAAAGAAATATTAAGCGTGTTCGGACTGACAATGGGTTGGAATTTTTCAATTCTGAGTTTAATGATTTCTGCAGCAAAGAGGGCATAGTGAGACACCACACTTGTGTTGGAACACCATAACAGAATGGTGTTGCAGAACGTATGAACAGAACGCATTATGATAGGGCACGAAACATGCTTTCACATATGTGTTAGCAAGGATTTTTAGGCTGAAGCAATCAATATAGCTTGTTATTTGGTCAACAGATCTACATCCACAGCTATTGAGTTCAAAACTCTGTTTGAGGTATGGTCCGGTTCGGCTGCTGATTATTCAAATTTAAAAATCTTTGATTGTCCTACTTATGCTCATGTGAGGGATAGCCGAGGGCAAAGAAGTGCATATTTCTAGAGTATGCAACTAGAGTGAAAGGTTATAGGTCGTGGTGCAGATCAAAAGATTCCATGGCTAGTTATCAGTAGAGATATAACTTTCAATGAATATGCCTCACTGGACAGTCAGAGGGAGAAGGTAATAGCAGAAGGAAATCGTGGTGTCAGTGATCGCATAGAGCTAGAAATTGAATCTCCACTAGCTCAGCCCGGCAATTGTAAAGTAGAGGAAGTGGAGGAGATGCAAAATATTGATCAAGATAATAATGTTGATGCACCTGCGCAACAACAACCACATAGCATTGCAATAGGCAGTAGAAGAGAGTGATCAACCGACCAAAAAGGTTTACAAACGTAGTTGATAGGAATCTTCTTGAATATACTAATCCCGTGGGATTTGCTTTGGCCGTTGCATAGACCGTTGATGTGTTTGAGTGTTATAGCTATCCGAAGCTATTCCAAGTAGAGAATCAAATCGGCAGATTAGTGTTATGTCTAAAGAGATTGAGTCTCTTAACAAGTTTAGGCGTCGCCTAGACTAGATTGATGTGTGCGGCAATGGGTAGAGCCCTTGCGAGGGCTAAGGGCAAGGTAGAGAAATGTTTCTGTTGATGAAAAGAATTCAAGCCAAGGGGAAGATTTGTTATTTTGTGGCTTGAATTATTTTCTTGTATTTTTAGAAAATTCATAATTCCTGTAGGTTTGTGTAAACACATTGTCCTAATAGATTTGGGAAAGGAAAATCTATTTTCCTTGTTAAATTGAAAAAGATTTCTCTTACAAGTTTGAGATTATTTGGGATCTATTTATAGGGGTTGTAGTTGGGGATTCTAGAGATTGTATTGTGATTTACTTCTCATTCATAGTGAAAAATTCTCTCTGCTTCTGCCTCGAGAATTAGACTTAGCTAAACTTCATTAAATCCTTATATTGATTTTTTTTCTCTATTTACTGAATGTTTGATTGTGTGCTAATTAACCTACCATCATTCGAAACTTTTTATTCGTACGACTGTTACATTGATTAAATAAATCAACTAATAAAACCTCTCACCCCAAAACAAGTAAGATGTTGTGCTAAGCCAGTTGGACAAAATCCAGCTTGTAGTATTGATCAACAGACAATGTTTAAAGAGTCTCCACATTTTCTCGCCGTATTAAGTTTGTCGACCAAAGGCCCCACATCTACACTGTCAACACGATCTCCCATGCAACCTCACGAATCTTTTACACATTCTAATGCTTTCTCCTGCTATTAATTCATGGGATTAATTTGACTTGATGCGGGTTCAAAAAAGAAAGATTTTTAGAATTTTAAACAGTAAAATAAAAGTTTAAAATTAACTTATTTTGAATAAAAAAAATATAACTTTTTCTTTAGAGAGACTAAAAACCAAAATATATGACATATAAATTCGGATAGAGTTCTTATTTATAAGAAAATTCTACCTAAAAATAAACTCAAGAAGCGTCTAAGACAACTAAGAATTCGTATAAATGGAATACCCTTTTTCGGTTAAGTCTTAATGTTAATGTCTTCTGTTTTATTACTTAGACAAAATTACTTGGTGCCTTTAAGAGTTTTTCCTTTCTTGTTCAAATCACAAACCACTTTACTTGTCTCATTTTATAAGACATTATAAATATTTCTGCATTGTTTTACTTTTTCTTTTTTAAAATAAACTTCCAAGTTTCAAGATGAGATAAGATAGAAGTTGAAGCAGTCTATTTCATTAGCAAAAGGCATTACTTTTCTCTTTATTCTGTCCAATCTGGAAATGTCGAATTTTATAGGTTGTCATATGCCTCCCTACGCTAAAGACAGTGTCCAGCCAAAAGACCTGAGGGCCGAGGGACCTTTTCTTTATTTGCTATTGCTTCCAATCATGCATAGCTTTGACTAATTGTAAGCTCCCTATTCCCTCCGTTCGAAGTATCATCATTTTAGCTTGTCTAATTATCCTTCATGTCTTTGATTTAACGTTTTAGTTTCTCTAACCCAACTATTATCATGATTTTTGTGGGTCAATTTAGACGTAGAGTTCGGATTTAGCTAGCGTTTGATCTTAGATTTTTTAATTTATTTTAAAAATTTAATTTGATGTAAACAGTTAAATTTAATTAAACTTTTTCATGTCCGTTGGTTCCAACTCAATAAGCAGAATTCGCAAAGTAGTCTTTATGTAAGTGAACACATGGACACTGGGATATAGTTCAATGAGAAAACAAAATATATTATCTGACAGGGTCAAAGAGTCTGAATATGACAAGTTTTAAGTTAGTTGGTTTAACTCAAACCGTACAGACAGAAAATGAGCAAAATGCATTACATATCGGGTATATTTTCTATAGTACGAATCTTATGACCTATTTCTTAGAGATACCACTACAATTGGAATAATAATAATAATTTAAAGAAAAGTAAAACGCTTGCTTTACTAATGTCTAATGTAAGGGCATAAACAGCATTTCCATGATATTTCAATAGTAGAACACAACAAAATTCGTAATAGGTCGCGATGGCACCTAATGTCACATTATGCAATCCCACAGGTGAACCTCCAATTTACTTATTCCTTTTTAACTTTTTAAATAGAAGTTTCCTTTTTAAAAGAACGAAATAAGTAAGATCTCATGCAACCGTACATACTCTTTTCTCAAAAAAGAATACAAGCGCGAGAAAATACATCACCGATAGTGATAGTAATGATAAGTACAACAGTACATAAATGCTAGAAGCTCCCAAAATTTGATGTCACAAGTGCATGAGCAATCTAGAGAATATACAAAACTAATACAGCTATTGTCTGAAGGGTAATATATAGAAATAATAAACAAGGTAGAGGGAGACTCTGGTGCTGCAGATCGAAGCAAGGCAAGCAGCTCACCACTAAGTTTCTGTAGAAGTGCGGCTACGCGCCCGTGTGACCACTAGTAGTACCTGTCTCAATACCTGCACATTCAGTGCAGAAGTGTAGCGTGAGTACGTAGAACAACGCGTACCCAGTAAGTATCTAGTCTAACCTAGCGATGATGGGTCGACTTGACATTTATTAGTGGTCAAACAGTAATATAAATCATAAAGTAGATATGGAGAATGTACAACAAGTAGCAACGAAACAAATAAAAGCAATTAAAGTAAGCCCTCACCAGAGTCTACATCAAATCACTAAGCATGTCATAACCGGTCTTGAAGGTACTAACTCAGTTGTTACATAACCGGTCTCAAGTATTAAGCACGAAGCTGCCGAGTTGAACGGTCCGATCCCATAGGAATAGTGGTACTCAGTACTGCCGAGACGAATGGCCTGATCCCATAAGAATGGTATTACCATACTGTTGAGGCGAACAGTCCAATCACATAAGAATAATTTAATACACTGCTGAGGCGAACGGCCTGATTCCATAAGAGTAGAGAAATTTACCTCGCTCGTGGGAGTACATGCGAGTCGAGAAGACACGGATCAATAGTTCATCAAATATTTCTAAATTTTTCCAAAGTAAGAGGTTAATTTAAATCCTCAATCTCAGTCATAACAAGGAAATCAATACACAGGATAGGTATGAATAGCACAACTAAGGCATGATGTAAATCTAAGTCTACCTGGACATAACATAAATATAGCCACGTACGGACTCTCATCACCTTGTGCGTATGTAGCTCCCCACAACAAGTAGCACACAATAATAGTACACCTAAGAGGATAAATTTCCCCTTACAAGGTTAGGCAAGAGACTTACCTCGATTCCAAGTCCTCAATCAGGCTCTTTAACCTCACTAGAACTCATCAAACAACGTCGAGGACTCCGAAACTAATCAAAAGTTGTGAAGCTAATAAATCTACGCTCAAATGTTCATAATTAGCTATTAGACTAATTTCCAAACCAATTACGGGAAGTCCTAAAAATCACCTCCGGGCCCACGTGTCCGGATTCCGAAAATTTCAAAGATAAATGTTACCCAAGATCTCACGAACTCAAATACATAATTTATTACCAACTCCATAATAAATTCCGTATTCAAATCTCATTTTTGCCAAACCCTAGGTTCCAACAAAAATCCCACAAATTGTCCTTAATTTTCATGTTAAATCTACCCATAATCCGTGTATTTAACTCAAAAATTGGTAGAATCCACTTGCCTTGTGATGCTTGGTCAAACTCCCCTTCAAAAAGCTCCCAAAGATCGGACAAACCAAGAGAGAAGTGAGGGAAATGAAACTAGTAGTCCCGTAATAAATTCAAGTATGCCCAGTGATTTCCGCACCTGCTATCACGACTCAAAACTTACTATAGGCCGTGATGGTACCCAACGTCGCCGTTAGGCAAGCCAACGGTGAACTATCACGTAAATTGTTCATTTTATTACTCTCAAAATCATAAGCTTTTATTAAGTAAGGAAATTTACACCTTTAAAATTCACGGGCATATACATAATTAGTATTGCATAAAATAAAAAGTGGTAATAATATGCAAATCCGTAAGCATCAACTAGAATATCCTCAAAACCCGGTGCCACAAGTGCATGAGCATTTACGAAGGAGTACAACAATAATACAACATCTGTCTGAAATATAAATAAGATACGATAAAGTAAATAGTACGACTGTAACGACCCAGCCGGTCATTTTGAATATTACAAACTTGTTTTCCTATTTACTGCTCAATTTATGCTTTACAGTTGTTATGTGACTTGCCGGGGTAATTGGTTCGGGTCAGGTGAGGGTTTGGAATGAATTGGAACACTTTATTCCAAGGTTTAAAGCTTAAATTGAAATAGTTAATCGGAGGTTGACTTATGTGTAAACGACACCGGAATAGAGTTTTGATTATTCCAATAGCTCCGTATGGTGATTTTGGACTTAGAGAGCGTGTGTGAAAAATTATTTGGAAGTCCGTAGTTAAATTAGGCTTGAATAGCTAAAATAGAAATTTAAGTTTGTAAGTTTGACCGGGGAGTTGACTTTTTGATATCGGGGTCGAAATCCGATGATGAAAATCGAAATAGATCTGTTATGTTATTTATTACTTGTGTGTAAATTTGAGGTCAATCGCACTTGATTTGATAGGTTTCCGCATTGAATGTAGAAGTTAAAATTTTCTAGTTTCATTAGGCTTGAATTGGGAGTATGTTTCATGTTTTTAGCGTTATTTGATGTGATCTGAGGCTTCCATAAGTATGATGTTTAAGGACTTGTTGGTGTATTTGGTTGGGGTCCGGGAGGCCTCGGGTGAGTTTCGGATGGTTAACGGATTGGACATTTTATTTGGAAGATGGCTGAAGCTTCAGATGTTCTGTTGTCTGGTTTCGTTCTACATGTTCGAGATGGTGCTCCGCGTTCGCGTAGAGGAACTTGAGTGTTGCTGGATTATTGTCTTCGCATTCGCGATGTAGGTCCTGCATTCGCGAAGCATAGGTCTACGCGTTCGTGACAGGGTCCTCGCGTTCGCATAAAGGAACGGTCTGTTGGGTTTTCAGGCAATTAGCCTACGCGATCGCGTAGTGCTGCACGCGTTCACGAAGGGCCAGACAAAGGAAGCTCCACGTTCGCGAGTAGGACCTCGCGTTCGCGAATGCGAGGGAGGTGTCGCTTTCGAGAAGGAGGAAACCTCGGCGGAACAAAATTGTGCTTCGGGAACGCGAGGCAGTGGCTGCGTTCGCGAAGAAGAAAGGTCTGGACAGAAAGTTTAAGTTCTGAAAATGGGACTTCGTCCCATTTTTCATTTTTGACGAATTGGAGCTCGGGAAGATGCGAGTTTTGGGAGATTTTCAAGGAAAACAACAGGGTAAGTGTTTTTAACTCAATATTGGTCAAATTACCCGAATTCATTGTTGTTTTTAACATTTAATTAGTGAATTAAGTTGGAAAATTTAGAAAACCCTCTTGGTTTAATTTTTAAGATTTGAGGGTCGAGTTGATGTCGGAATTTGGTAAAATTTGTTTAGTTAGACTCGTGGTTGAATGGGCTTTCGGATTTTGTAACTTTTGTCGGGTTCCGAGACGTTGGCCCTACGGGCGATTTTTGGATGAAATTTCGGATTTTGTTGGAAAATTAGTATTTTCATATGGAATTAATTCCTATAATTTGTATCGACTGAATTGAATTATTTGTGGCTAGATTCGAGGTGTTTGGAAGCCGATTCACGAGGAAAAAGCATTGCAGAATAAAGAATACACGGTTTGAGGTAAGTAACAGTTCTAAATTTGATCCTGAGGGTATGAAACCCCGGATTATGTGTTATGTGATTGGTTTTGAGGTGACGCACATGCTAGGTGACGGGCGTGTGGTTGTGCACCGTAGGAATTGTGACTTGGTCAATTCCATGGATCTGTGTGGTCGAATTATTTGTTGTTACCCGTATATTTTTCCTCGTATTAGAGAAATCGAATTATAAATCATGAATAACCATGTGTTGACATTGTTGGGACCCACAGAGGTCGTGTACATGTTGAATTATCTTCTAAATTGTTGTTTCATACTCAGTCACGATTTTTACTTGCATATTACATCCCAGTCTCTATTGTTCATTATTGATGCATCATATCATTGCTGTTTGGGCTGCTTATCATGATTTCTGAGACCCGAGAGACTGGAGAGGTTGATGACTGACTGAGGCCGAGGGCCTTATTGTGAGGATATTTATGTGATCGGGGTAGCATGTTTCAGTGATTTATGCCATGATTGGCTTGTTATAGCGCTTGGGCTGCAGGAGCCCATTCGGAGTCTGTACACACCCCCAGTGAGCGCAGGTACCAACTGAGTGCGAGTGCCAAATGCTGAGTGATCGAGAGGAATGGGTGACTGTGAGGAAAGAGTGATTGTGAGGTTGGAGTGAATGGGAGGACGGAGTGACTATTGCTCTGAGAGGATGCATTGATTTCATTATTGCTGTACCCCAGCTGTCATATATCACTGTTTTGGGAATTTCTTAAAGATGTTATCTTCTGTTTCAATCGAATTTGATATGAAATTACTATTTGAGTTTTAACTTTTGTACTTGAAAGCATGCCTACATTTTTATGTTGGAAATTACTGTAATTGGACTTAGCTATGAAGCTTGTCACTATCTTTAGTTCTTTATTTAGTTTTGTTATTTGCTGAGTTGGTTGTACTCATACTACACCCTGCACCTCATGTGCAGATCCAGGTACTTTCGAACACGGCGATTGCTAGTTTTTTGGAGCTTTATCTGTTGGAGACTATCGAGGTAGTTATGTGATGTCCGCAGACCTTGACTTTCTTTCCTTTTAGATTTTGTACTGTTCTATACTTTCAGACAGTGTTTTTATCAGTCAGACTTTGTTATCATTTAGATGCTCATATACTCAGTGACACCGGATTTTGGGAGTATTTTTATTGATATTTGCGAGATTTTTGTATTGTATTTATATATTATGTTTTTCAAATTTAAGGGAAATCGTGATTTATTGAAGTTGTCGCCTTGCCTAGTATTAAGATAGGCGCCATCATGACATGTGTGATTTTTGGGTCGTGACAGCGATGGAGACCCTGTGGGCTGCGATACGTAGCCTGGAATGCAGCTCACCATAAAGTCTCCTCAGCAGCTGCGCCTACGTGCCTAGATGTCCACCCAATGAACCTGTCATATCCCGCACATTTAGTGCAGAAGTGTAGCATGAGTACATAAATCAACGCGTACCTAGTAAGTATCTAGCCTAACCCCGAAGAAGTAGTAACGAGGAGCTGACATCGACACTTACTAGAGGTTCAATAAAGCAGTATACTAAATCATAAACAGATATGAAGCACAACAGTAATAATTGGATAAAACGGTAATCAACATAATCATTCAAAATTTCTTTTAACGATTAAATTTTTCAATCTCGTATTCTATTTCAACAACTCGGAAAATATCAAGTGCCAATATTAAATGAATAAGGAATACCATATGAAGTGCCAGGCATCAGGGAGGGATAATCTCGTGAATATCGTACTGCTAGCGATATAACGCACGATTATGTCGAGGTCATACGGCCCAATCCAGAATAATATGTACACTGCCGAGGGTCGAGCGGCATGAACCATAGATGCATCTATTATACTGCCAAGGCATTCGGCCAGCTCCACAAGAAAGGAAGAAACTTATCAAATCACGAGGCACGTGCTTACATAATAGATACACGTGCATAATAGTGAATATACCCCTTTACGTGCATTATAGTGAATATACAATTCAATTGTAATTTCAATTAATTAAGCTAGAAAAATGAGTCCAAACAATTCAAATATTATATGATAAAGTACTAAATCTACCTGGACATAAACATGCTTTAGCTACGCACGGACTCTCGTCACCTCGTGCGTACGTAGCACCCACAACTAGTAGCACTTAACAATTACATCACTTAGGGATAGTTTGCCCCTCACAAGGTTAGACATGAGACTTACCGCGCTCTGGAGTTCTATAACCGGCTCCACTGCCTGTCTAACTCTTCAATTCAAAGCCAAACAATCCAAAACTAGTCAAACAACGTGTAAATCAATCAAAATATACTCCAATGCGTATAATTTATCAATTTATAATAATTTCCAATTCTGCTCGACAAGTCAACAAAGTCACCCTCGGGCCCACGTGTCCGGATTCCGAAAATTCTTGAAGATAATCATTACCCATAACGCCATGAACCCAAATATATAATTTATTGCTTATTCCATATCCAATTTCGTGGTCAAAATCTAAAATGCCAAATTCTAGGTTTTCTATCAAAAACCCCACAATTTCTACCTATATTCATGTTTAAATCCATATATAACTCGTATACTTAGCTCACAATGTGTAGAAGTTTCTTACGTCAAGGTAGATGATGAAGTTGGCTCCTCCAAATCGCCCCAAAAATCGCCCAAGCAAGAGAGGAATAAGTGAAATGAGCAAAAATCCCGATTGAGCAACATATATTCTGCTCAGGCGTCTTCGCATCAGCGAACACCCCAGACGCACCTGCGGCTCCGCTTCTGCAGAAAATTGTCCGCTCCTGCGGAAGTCACTTAGGCCCCGACCAGCCGCACCTGCGACCCAAGGCTCACACCTGAAAAGGCGCTTCTGTGGCCCTCTCCTCGCTTCTGCGCTCCCGTGCCTGCTGATCCCATCCGCTTCTGCGAAGGTAGCCACGCCTCCCCCACTCAGCATCTGCGGAGCCTCGTCAAATCTACGGGCTTGCAAATGCGGAAATCCTCCTCGCACCTGCGCCCACTGCTCAACTCACCCAGAACCGCTTCAGCGACCCCTTGGCCGCTACCTGCGACTATAAACCTCACAAGTGCGATCACACCAGAAGTCTTAAGCTTCAGCAATTCCTTAAGTCCAAAACTCAATCCAATTCTAATTCGATTCGCACCCGAGACCGTTGGGACCCCATCCAACCATACCAGCGCATCCTAAAACATGATACGAACTTAGTCGAAGCCTCAAATCACGCCAAACAACATCAAAATTATGAATCGACGATCGAAACCTTTTGTTGAACTTTCATACTTTAAACTTCACCTAACGCGTCTGAATTATACTTAAACATCTTAGAATGACGCCAAACTTTACGCACAAGTCACAAATCACGATACTAACCTATTCCAAGGCTCGGAACCCCGAACGGACATCGATAACACCAAAGTCCACTTCAAACCAAACTTAAGGAATTCTTAAACTTTTAAAATGCCAACTTTCCATAATGAGCGCCAAAATGATCCCGGACCACTCGATACTCAACCCGAACATATCAAGTTCGAATCATCATATGAACCTATTAAAACAGTCAAATCCTGATTCCGAGGTCGTTTACTCAAAAGTCAACTCTTCCAACTTAAAGCTTCTGAATTTAGAATTTCTATCCGAATCAACTCTGAACTTCCTGAAATTCAATTCCGAGCACACGTACAAGTTATAAAACATGAAGTGAAGCTACTCACGGCCTCAAACTTGCGAACGACGTGCTAGAGCTCAAAACGAGCGGTCGGTTCGTTACATTCTCCCCCACTTAAACATATGTTCGTCTTCGGAAAGGTTCTTGGCACGTTCGTTGTCGAACGTGCCAAGAACCGTTCCGGAGTTATCCAAAATCACTATTAACACCTCGTGCACCTATCCGTGCCACCACAACCCAAGTGAGCACATTAGCACGGGCCAGATTGAAGATCCTTCCTTTTCTTAGCCAACAAGCCTTAGAAACCAGGTTCCAACATCCGGAATTCTTCACGAGGCCCAATTATAACATACGAACACCGCATCAATCACTACACACTGTACCAAAACATGATCGTGCACCTATGCTGAAATCACACCATGCACCACATAAGTTGTTTGCCCATAATAACATCCTTCAACCACAATAGCTATAATTTCATGAATCTGATGCCCACAATACGCCTCTTAGGCCGCTATTAAGGAACTAAGTGTTCCGATTTCAGTCTAAACTCTTGTAAACCCAAACCGACCATTCTCGCAAGTCACAAAATAGTAAAGACTATATATATACATACATACATACATACATACATACATACATACATACATATATATACATACATACATACATACATACATATATACATACATATATATATATATATATACATACATACATACATACGTATATAATGGGTTAATCCCTTTTGGCAACAGATTATACTACCATGTAAATATAGGAAAAACTAATTTTTTTCTGTTACGTATAAATTGTTGAATTCTCTTAACAAAAGATTCTAATATAATAGTAAATTAAAGTGATTCCAAAATCTACATTAGTTCGTAGGTTCCAATTCCAGGCGTCTGTCACAATGTATTACTGTCATTCCAAAGAGGAAAAAAATTATTTGATGTACTTTCACGAAATTTATTATTTATAGATACTCCAAGTAAAATTCGATCGGAGTTTTAGCTAGCTTTTAGCCAAAGAAAATTTATTTAAAAAAAGTTATTTAGGTAGTTTGATTTGAAGATGAATATATGTTTGATCATAATTTTTTAAAACATAATTCATTTTTTTTTTTTGAAAAATATGAAACGTGACTTATATTCATAACTTTTAAAAACTATCAAAAATATCCAACAATATCAAATTAATAAACTTGCTAATCATGTTTATGCAGAACCTTCATCAATGCCGTTCATTATCATTATCACAAATTATAGTCCTGAACATAGATAAGTTTGGCATAAGATTATCATTTTTATAATGAACTACATAATACACTATCCTAAAATCATAACCTGATATTTTAATATCAACTACTAATAACACAATTACTAGCCATTATAATTCTTTTAAATTGCAATAATATTACAAAATCCATCAGTCCAAAAGAAAATGATAGTAATTTGCTGGAGAATTAGTTGGGTCATAATAGATGGTGAAAATTTTTATAACATACAAAAGTTTGAGCTAATTTTTAAAATTATTACAAAAATCAAAACAATAATATTTTGGGCCAAAAACTGGTTTAGAGCTAGTTTTGAAATTTAGAGATTTATTTTCAAACTCTGCCAGAACATAGAAAACCCCTTTATACATGTGGTAAAAGATAAAGTTAGATCATTACTCAACTTGTAAAGACCCATGCACTTAAGAACATTTCAATTTGTACGAAAAAGTTTGAAACACCTCGCGTTGGAAATTACGGTACATATATACCCTCTCTAAAAACAGAGTAACTAACATATTGTCTTTATTTGTATGCCACAATAAAAGGTTGGCTAAAGTTTTTTCTTTATGTAACTTTTCTAGTCACAAACACTTGGTAAAGCTTCACGTTTCATGCTGAGAGTAAAAAATACCTCACAATTTAATGATGAATTTCCGAAGCTTCTCAAAAGATTACTTTATACTGAAGGTTCCTCATTTATTTGACAAACGAATAAAGGAAGTACATTTTATCCTTCAATCTACTTGTTTGAGTACCATGAGCGGTAGCGTAAAAATATATATACTAATCAAATGTCTCAGGTAAAAAATTTTAGTTGATAAATAGAACTCATAATTTTATAATGTAAAATATAAAAATATAAAGATACTATTAGGATTATACATAAGATAAGTACATTATATACATAACACAAAATTAATAATCATTAAAAATATTGGTATAAAGGACTTATCTCTTTATACTTTTGATGAATTCAAAATTATAATTTAGTAAAAAAAATTACATTATTTAAATTTTCAGTAAAATAGAAAACAAGAAAATTGATCAAATATTACAGTAGAAAAAATTTACGAAAAGAGGTGGATAAAGACAATTTTATGATATTTATATTTTAAATTAATTAACTAATAAAAGATAAATAAATAACACTAAAAAAATTATTGATAAATTTAGACAATTGAAGAATTTTAAACAGTATAACATAAGTTTTAAAAAAATAATAATATTTTTAGAGTGATAAAAAATATATCTATATTATTTTAAACGCGAAGTAGTACCAAAATATTAAGTCAATTGACAAGTTAATACGAATCATCTTAGTAAATGTATAGTACTAAGTACTTGCTAATTTCATAACAATAAAGAATAAATAAGGAACAAATAATTTATTTAATTACTATATAATATGTATCCTTTGATTTTGTACTTGCTAATTTATTTTTGTTATTTTATTAAATAATAAAATAATAACTAATATTTACTAAAATAATATAAAATATTAGATCATAATTTTATAAGAATATTATTCTGTCAAATTATCTGCGCATCACTATTTGATGTCATAATGTGCATGGTGCGTTGGTATACGGTTGTAATAGATTATTAAAGATTTAAAATAATAATTTTATTGTGATAAATTAACCTAGAACTTGTTTTAGTATTCGAAAAGCAAAAGAAGCGGCCTCGTAACTCCTTTGCTTGATTTGATTTGATTTGCTATGTCAAATTATGAGAAGAATCAAACTTTGCAGGACCTTCTCACATGGCCTTTCTCTCCGGTACTTAAAAAGCCAAAGGCAACACGCGGATGCGGCTAGGCTAAAGACACTGGGGGAAAAAATAGAAAAAAAGAAGAAGATTTCCCACGTTAAGATGATAACATGAAACTCTGAAATGAAGTATGCAATAGAGCAATTTTTTAATATCTATAATCTGCCTCAGTAGCAAAATGAGTATGTGATATTGAAGATTAATGAGGACAAAGAGGAATTCCTCTTCATTCTCCGAAATTATCAAGCAATACTTTTTTATTTGCTTATACATTGATAATGGGTGTAAAAGTACTAAATTAATATAACTTATCCTATCTTTTAACTCTTGATTGTTTGGATTTGGATGTTAAATCATATCGATTCATGTTAATATAATGTGTTTTATATGTAGGAACAAGACTATAACAATCGGGGACGAAATCGGGGGAGAAAGCAAGCCAAAACAAGGAGAAAAGAGCACAAAAGAGGGAACCAGGCCACAGGCCAGCGCCCAGCGCTGCCTGTGGCGCTGGAGACAGAATCAAAGGAGAAGGGCACTGCCTCCAGTCCCCTGGACAGCGCCCAGCGCCCCCCAGGGGACTGATTCCGGAAATTGTCTCCTACTTCGTCTAGAAGACCCCTAAACCGACCCAAAACCTTCCCAACTCCTATATAAACATCCCTAAACCCATTTTGAAGGGGGAAAACGTGATTTTGGAGCAAAAGGGAGGCTAGGAACATCATCAACATCATCAAATTCTCAGTTCATCAATCCAAACTAGTATCTCTATTTTAGTTTTCTTCTTTAGTTAATTGTTTTTGTTGAACATGAGTGGCTAATCACCCCTTGTTCTGGGGTTGTGATTAGCCATGAATATTGTGTTTCTAAGTTGACGGATTCGTTTTAAATAGTTAATGTGGATAAGATTGTTTCTTCAATTCTATGTTTAATTGCTTAATTGTTTTGGCCATCGATTAAGTTCTATCAATTATCTATGCTATGTTTGGGAAAACTATGTTTATATTGGAATAAGAATTGAAGAAAGCATGTTCTTAACTTTGTTAAAAAGAGCGGATTTGCAATTAAGATAGAAATATACTTAATTGTCATGCTTAATTATATAATCGTGTTCTTCATGCATTCTTGCTAGATTAATTCCATAGGAATATAGGCATTAATCTTGTTAGGAATAGGCGAATAGTACTTCGGAAGAGGGCTATAAGTATCATTATCGATTAATTAGCAATCTTACATTAACTATATGAACGATAAGTCAATTAGAACGCAATAGGATTGAGAATATAATCACAACCCTGGAATCTTTGTTTTATTGATATCAAAATACAATATTGTTCTTTTGCTATTGATAGGTTAAATTAGAATTATAATTTAGACTAAATCATATACTAAACTTGCTCATTGCTTGATAATAACAATATTAGTTGTTCTAAAGTAGTTAAACTTAAGTCCCTTGGGTACGATAATCCGGACTCATTGTCCTATATTACTTGTCGATCACGTATACTTGCGTGTGCGTAAGGAAGCATATATATATATATATATATATATAAAGCTTTCTTTTCACAACTTTCAAATTTTCTTTTTGCCTTTTTTTTTATTTGGATTTACAAAGATCAGAATGCCTTAGCTCTCGACTACTATTGACTTGGAGTGGCCTTAGCCTTTTGATTCGGGCAATGCCAAATAAGCGATGTGCCCTCGGATTTTGTTAACCCGGTATGGCCTTAGCCTTTTAATTCTGGCGTAGCCAAATAAGCTTTGTACCTTCAGGTTTCGTTAAACCGGTATGGCCTTGGCCTTTTAATTAGGGCGTAGCCAAATAAGCTTTGTACACCGCGGATTTCGTTAACCCGGTATGGCCTTGGCCTTTTAGTTCGGGAGTTTCCTAATAGGTCTTACGTCCCCTTGAGTTCTGTTAACTCGAAACGGCCTTATCCTTTAAAGTTCGGGGGTTTCCTATTAGGTCTTATATCACCTCGAATAAATTTGTTTCTCCGACGGTAGTCCCCGAGTGAGAGAGTGATTATTCGAACTCAAGTTAAAATGGCCCTTGGGCTCGTTTTGATTGGAAGCAGGACGTTTGTATACAAGAGACTTCCCTTTATTCTTGTACATAATAGTAATGTATGTGTACAACTTGCTTTAGGGTTCGATCAATCCATTTGAGCACGGTTCATTTGACCGTTTGGCCCTTACATTGAATCTTATTGATCTTACCCTTCAATCCTAAAATATCTTTCCAAGCTAAAGTGGCCCCCTAGTATTCGGAGTCGATTGAAGATAGGCCTCGAATACTGTTGTCACTGATTTGCTATCGGCCTTCGAATCTAAGTTAGCACGATTTATTTGTTGCCTTATTAAAAAGCTTGCCATAAAGCCCATTTTGGGCAAAACCGGTTCAAGGGAAAAAGAGTGCAACGCGTGCTTTCAAACCTAATATCTCATATGGCCCCTTGTTTGATACCTGCAAATGTTAGTTCGTAATGCAAATAAAAATAAAGAATAGGGTCGTACCTTAGCAGTAATACCGCTTCAAGTGACTTATATTTCAGTTGTTTGGTGGTTATTCACCATCTACTGTTCCGAGCTTGTAGGATCCCTTTTTGGTGATTTTAATGATACAATAAGGTCCTTCCAAGTTTGGTCCCAGCTTTCCCTCGTTCGGACTCCATGTGTTCGGCGTGACCTTTCTTAGTGCTAAGTCCCCGACGTTGAAGTATCGAAGGTTGGTCCTTCTGTTATAATACCTCACGTCTCTCATCTAACAGTTTCAAGTTCGTATTCATGGCTTCGTAGTTCGATTCCTCTGTTCCATACCGGAACCTGATACTAGGTTCCCCGACCTCGACCAGTATCAAAGCTTCGGCGCCATAAACCAGAGAAAACAGGGTGGCTCCGGTGCTGGATTTCGCAGTCGTACGATATGCCCATAGAACTTCGGGCAATATTTCCTTCCATCTCCCTTTGGCATCGGTTAACCTCTTTTTCAGGTTCTGAAGTATGATTTTGTTGGTAGATTTGGCTTGTCCATTCCCACTGGGGTGGTATGGTGTCGATAGGATCCTTTTGATCTTGTGATCTTTGAGGAATTTGGTGACTTTGCTACCGATGAATTGCTTCCCGTTGTCGCAGACGACCTCGGCTGACATTCCAAATCGAAATATGATGTAATCCCAAATGAAATCGATGACTTCTTTTTCCCTAACCTTCTCGTACGCCTGAGCTTCCACCCATTTAGAAAATAGTCAGTCATAATTAGCATAAATTGAGCTTTACCTGGTGCGTACAGAAGAGGGCCAACAACGTTCGTCCCCCACTCCATAAACGTCCATGGTGATAGGACTGAGTGGAGCATCTCCCCAGGTTGATGGATCATCGGGGCATGCCTTTGGCATTCGTCACACTTTCAAACGAACTCCTTTGCGTCATTTTCCATATCGACCCAGTAATAACCGGCTCTGATTATTTTCTGAGTTAATGACTAGGTGCCTGAATGGTTCCCGCAAGTACCTTCGTGGATTTCCCTTAAAATGTACTCAGTATCACCCGATCCGAGACATATCACGAGTGGGGCCGTTGAATGTTCTTTTGAACAAGGTTCCGTCTTCGGACAAGCTGAATCAGACCACCTTTGTACGCAGGGCCCTCGACTCATTTGGATCCGGGGGCAGTTTACCGGAGCTGAGATATTCTACGTATTTGTTCCTCAAATCGCAAGTTAGGCTCGTCGAGTTGATCTCAGCGTCGCCTTCTTCTACTACTGACCTCATGAGCTGTACGACTTTTCCTGAGTTGAACTCGTCGTCTTCGATCGACGACCATAAGCTGGCGAGGGCGTCAGCCTCGCTGTTTTGATCCTGAGGTATATGTTGTAAGGTCCATTCCTTGAACCGATGCAACGTCACTTGCAGTTTGTCTAAGTATCTCTGCATCTGCTCCTCTCTGACCTCGAACATTCCATTGACTTGATTTACCACAAGAAGGGAGTCGCACTTGGCTTCGATCACTTCTGCTCCAAGGCTCCTGGCTAGTTCTAGGCCTGCAATCATGGCTTCATATTCTGCCTCGTTGTTAGTCAGTTTCACAGCCTTAATAGATTGTCTAATTATATTACCTGCTAGTGGCTTCAATACGATGCCAAGCCTGGATCCCCTTGCGTTCGAGGCACCGTCTATGAAAAGGTTCCATATTCCCGAAGAAGTTCCTGAGTCAACTAAAAACTCTATTTCAACCTCGGGTATTAGGGTTGGTGTGAAATCGGCTGCAAAGTCTGCCAACCCCTGGGATTTAATGGCGGTTCGAGGTCGATATTCAATGTCGTACCCACTTATTTCTATGGCCCATTTGGCTAATCGGCCTTAGAGCTCGGGCTTATGCATCACATTTCTTAATGGGTAAGTTGTTACACGCATACGGGATGACATTGGAAATATGGTTTCAGTTTCCTAGAAGCGCTTAATAAAGCGAGTGCCAGTTTTTCTAAGTGAGGGTACCTAGTCTCGGCTTTGCCTAAGGTTCTGCCGACATAATAAATTGGCAATTGTGTACCTTGTTCTTCCCGGACTAGGACTCCGCTTACCCCTATCTCTAAGACTGCCTGGTAAAGGTATAGTTGTTCATCCGCCTTCGGTGTATGACGTAAGGACAGGCTCGATAAATACCTTTTGAGTTCTTCCAAAGCCTGCTGGCATTCCGGAGTCCATGAAAAGTTGTTCTTCATTTTCAATAAAGAGAAGAACCGGTAGCTTTTATCGGACGACCTCGAAATAAATCGCTCTAATGCGGCTATCCGTCCGGTCAACTTTTGCACGACTTTCACATTATCTAAGACCGTGATATCCTCGATGGCCTTGATCTTTTCAGAGTTGATCTCGATTCCCCGATTCAAGATCATGAATCCGAGGAATTTACCTGAACCCACTCCCAAACACGCACTTTTCCGGGTTCAGCTTCATGTTGTAATGCTTCAATACACTGAATGTTTCGTGCAAATGGCTTAAATGGTCCTTTGCTCATAGGGACTTAACTAACATGTCGTCAATATAAACCTCCATTGTCTTTCCTAGTTGTTTCCCAAACATTCGGTTTACTAGGGGTTGGTATGTGGTGCCAATATTTTTTAACCCAAATGGTATTACATTGTAGCAGTATGTGTCGTATTTAGTGATGAAGGAAGTTTTTTCCTGATCACCTGGGTCCATCCGTATTTGGTTGTAGCCGGAGTACGCGTCGGGAGAACTAAGGGTCTCGTGGCTGGCAGTAGCATCGATCATGCGGTCGATGTTGGGTAAGGGAAAAGAGTCTTTTGGACATGCTTTATTCAAGTCTTTATAATCTACACACATTCTTAATTTATTCCCTTTCTTAGGGACTACCACTACGTTAGCCAACCAATCCGGGTATTTAACCTCCCGAATAGACCCTATCTTTAGAAGTTTAGTTACCTCATCCTTGATGAATGCATGTTTGACTTCGGACTGAGGCCTCCTTTTTTTTTGACTGGATGGAACTTTGGATCCAGCCTCAGCTTGTGAGTGGTTATCTCCGACGGTATACGTGTTATATCAAGGTGGGACCAAGCGAAGCAGTCTTCATTAATTATAAGAAATCGAATAAATTTTGTCCTAAGCTCGGAGCTCAACTCGAGCTCAGGTATACCTTTCGTTCGGGCAAGTCTTCTTGCAGCATAACTTGTTCCAGTTCATTGATAATCGATTTATTGGCATTGAAATGGTTAGGGGTGATAAAAGATCTGGGAATCCCATAATTGTCATCCTTGATATATACTTGTTTGTCCACATTTGCCGAAGATGGTATCTGCGATTGCTATTTTGTCGTGCTTTCGATCTATTGGTTTGGAACCATTAGTGTTGGCGTTACTTCTTCCACCGTGAACATTTCTTTTGCGGCTAGTTGCTCCCCGTAAACTGTTTTAACTCCATCGGGCGTCATAAATTTCAACGTCTGGTGCAGTGTCGAAGGCACCGCCCACATGTCATGGATCCATGGCCTCCCGAACAGAGCATTGTATCTCATGTCCCCTCCGATCACACAGAACTTTATTTCTCGAATGGTTCCAGCAGTATTTATTGGCAACGTTATCTCATCCTTGGTGGTCTCACATGCCATATTGAACCCGTTAAGTACTCGGACTATAGGAACGAGCCGGTCTAACAGGCCGAGTTTCTCCATGACCCACGAAAGGATTATACTGGCTGAGCTACCTGGATCGATTAACACACGTTTTACTCTAACTGTATGTATGAGTACAGATAGTACCAGTGCATCATTGTGGGGTTGTACAATTCCTTCTGCATCCTCGTCGTTAAAAGATAAATTTCCCTCTAGCGTGTAATCCCGAGTGCGCTTTTCCCTAGTAATGGATATTTTTGTACGTTTCAACATCGGCCCTTGAGAGGTATCGACTCCACCAATAATCATGTTGATCACATGTTGAGGTTCTTCCTGGCCCGTCTGTTTATCAGGGTTCTTGTTTCTGAAGTGATTTTTCGCTCGGTCGCTCAAGAATTCTCGAAGAAGTCCGTTGCTGAGTAGCTGGGCTACTTCTTCTCTCAGTTGCCGACAATCTTCCGTTTTATGACCGTGAGCGTCGTGATATTTGCATATTTGATTAGGATCCCTTTGGGCAGGATCGAATTGCAATGGTCGAGGCCATTTGGTATCTTTAATGCGGCCGATAGCCGATATAATAGTGGCAGCATCGACATTAAAGTTGTACTTCGATAACCGTGGTGCTTCTTTATTCCCGATGGGCCTTTCGAAGCTGCTTTTGGTCATGAGGCCCGGCTGCTCTGACCTCAGTCATTTCTTCTTTCATGTCTTAGAGAGTTTTTCCCGTATACGCCGATTTTTTTGTCCCCATAAAATGGCTGATGTCGATCTCTATTAGATCTTGGTTCGTGATAAATATCCCTTCTGATTTTGTCATAAGCTCTAACGTGGTAAATAGATCCCGAAGGGGCTCCAAGTGGATCGTCTTCGACTCTAATTTTTGATTGGTACCGGTTATGTATGTCAGTCCATGTGACGGCAGGGTACTCTATTATGTTCTATTTTAGTTGCTGCAAAGTCGCTGAGCTTCGAACATTGAGTCCCTCAGTGAAAGCTTGAACATCCCAATCGTCAGTGACTGGTGGCAGATCCATCCGTTCCATTTGTAACCGGGACACGAACTCTCTGAGCATCTCGTTATCCTTCTGCCTGACTTTGAAAAGGTCCGATTTTCGCGTTTCAACCTTGATGGCGCCTGCATGTGCCTTCACAAAAGAATTTGCAAGCATAGCAAATGAGTCAATAGAATTAGGGGGTATGTTGTGATACCATGTCATGGCTCCCTTCGACAGGGTCTGCCTAAATTTTTTCAACAGAACGGATTCGATCTTATCATCCTCCAAGTCGTTCTCTTTGATAGCACATGTATATGCGGTTACATACCCTTTTGGGTCAGTCGTTCTGTTATATTTGGGGATTTCGGGCATACGGAATTTTTTGGGGATCGGTTTCGGAGCCGCGCTCGGTGGAAAAGGTTTTTGCACGAACTTCTTGGAATCTAGACCTTTTAACACCGGGGGTGCCCCTGGGATTTGATCTACCCTGGAGTTGTAGGTTTCCACCTTCTTTTCATTTGCCTCGATCTTCTTCTCCCCAAATTCTATTCGTTTAGTCAGTTCTTCAAGCATCTTCATAATTCCGGGGTTTTCCCCCGATTCACATTCATTCGACCTTCCTACGACCGATCCATCTTTGCGGGTAATTTCCTGGGAGGGGCCGGACTCAACCCTGTTCGAGATTTGGCTTCGATTTTGTAACTGAGCTATCGCCGCCTGTTGGGCTTGTAACATTTCGAAGATCATCCGGAGGTTGATCCCGTCCCTTTCAACGTTTTGGAGATTTTGCATTACTGATCGGACTCCTCTATGAACATTATTTGAGGGGTCGGTAGGCTGATATGCATCGACCGCCACATGTGAATTAGCATCGATCAGACTTTTGTCACCGGGTGCTTTTTCGCGTTGATGATCGAACTCGTTATCAACGTGCAAAGGTGCCGATTGAGAGTTTATATGTGGTTTTAAGGATACGTGACCTAATTTGATACAATTGACGAATAATATAATGGAATATAAAATTAAGTAATAAATGAAAAGAATGCAAATCACCCAAGCTAGACATCTGTTGATCGTTGGTTGATCCTTCTTGGGCAGGGACTGATTATAATAGAAATTGGAACAAGATAATGAAATAAATGATTCAACAGAACAATCTATAGTTGTCTTTATCGATGATTGGAAAGTGTCCATGCAAATAATTAAACCCCCCTTTATATAGTAGGGGGATCCTACATTTGGTACAACTCCATATAAGGTAAAAAACTTCCTGATTTTCTAATTAAGCGGTTCTACTAATTTGTGCCGAGATTCCCGCCGTGATGTTCGTCTCATTACGGATATTCTAGATTTTTGTTATTTAGGTTCGGTGATCTTCTCTTGAGCATTTTTGGAGTCGGGATCGATTTCGGATCACGAGCTCGGTGTTCTCGAGGTCGGACATTATGGCCTCATGTTCCGCTTCGATGAAATTCTGGGTCGATCTTCAAGCCTACGCATTCCGAACCCGACCTGTCGTGCATTAGTCAATCCTGATTTTGACCATATAGAGTCGAGCCCGATTTCGACCGTATACAGTTGGGCCCGACTTCGACTATATAAAGGCTGATAGTCAAGTTACTTATTCAATTTTTATTTTGAAAGAAATTTTACTCATAAATGTTGAGGTGAGGTGAAAATAAAAGTAATGCACAACATACAAAATCCATGGTACAATCTGCCCTAACTCTAGTAGGTAGTTCAAATAAAAAGCGACAATCATATATAAATAGGAGCTCATTTATTAACCTATGAGCGGAATTGCCATCAACTCGTCTCTACCCATTCACAACAAAATAGACAGACAAGCTAAGTAAGAGAATGGAGAAAGTTCAACTATGTAAAGTGGAGGGGTCCCGATTAAGAGAAAGGGGGAAATAACCCAAAAAAGAAAATTAAAGTCATGATGGTAAAATATCAAAAAAAACGATAGCAGAATCACATGTTTCGTGCTAGCAGAATGGCAAATTGCCATGTCTTTGCTCTCAAGAGGTCCAAAGTTCTTCTAGCTTACTGTAACGACTCGACTGGTTGTTTTGAGCATTTGCATTTCGCTCGGTGATTTAAGGGCATGAGTAGCTCCGTATGATGTATTGACTTGTGTGAATCGTTGGTTTTAATTTTTAGGTGTTCCAGAATTAGTTTGGAAGAATGAATTTCATGTTTGAAGCTTTAAGTTGAAAGAATTAACCAAGTTTGACTTTTGAGTTTGACCTTGGATCGAAGTTTTGATGGATCCATTAGGTCCAGATGGTAATTTTGGTCTTGGGCGTATGCCCGGATTCACATTTGGATGTTTCTAGAAGGTTTTAGCACTATTTGGCGAAAGTTAGAAATTTGAAGGTTTGGAATGTTCATAAGTTTGACCTAGAGTTAAATTTGATGATATTAGTTTCGGATTGTGGTTTTAGGAATTGAAATATCTTCGTTATATCATTTGGGACTGGTGTGCAAAATTTGAGGTTATCCCGAGTTGATTTGATATGGTTCGGCATAAGTTTTGGAAGTTGAAATTTCAAAAGTTCAGTAAGTTAGATTTGAGATGTGATTTGTGGTTTTCATATTGTTATGTATGATTTGAGGCTTCGAGTAGGTCCGTGTTATGTTATGGGACTTTTTGGTATGTTCGGACGAGGTCACAAAGATGGAGGTGCGATCGCATAGAGGAAAATCTGGAGTTGGGCACTTCCTTCAAGGTGGTCGTGATTAGAAGACCGCGTTCGTGTAGCTTTGTGTTTGTTACAGTACGTGTCCGCATAGGAGCCATCGCGTTTGCATAGAGCAGAGCTGAGAGCTGGGAGCTGGTGATTCCTCTTCTGCATTCGCGGAGAGTTGTCATCTGTGGGCATCGTGTTCGCGTGAGGAGGCTCGCGAACGCGTATAGTATTTCAGGGGCAGTGCATTTTTCTTCTTCGCAATCGCAATGGTATTTCCGCAATCGTGATTCATTAATTTGTCCTGTGATTATAAGTACTCTATTTTTGGGGGTTTCGACCATTTTAGCATATTTTGAGCTATGGAGCTCAGATTGAGGCGATTTTTGAGGTAATTTTCACCACATGGAATGGGGTAAGTGTCTTCTACTCGGTATTGACTTTATTCTGTGAATCCATTTTCTTTTTTGGCATTTAATTGATGATTTCAAAGGAGAAATTGGGAATTTTTGTCTAATATTTCATAAAGTGAATTTTTGGGTTTTGAACCTCGTTTCGGAGTCGGATTTCAGTGAAAGTAGCATGGTTCGTCGTTATTTTGTGAGTTTTGTGGGGTTCCGAGGTGCGGGCTCGAGTTTGACTTTTTTGTTGACTTTGGACTTTTGATTAAAGATTCAACCTTTATCGATTGGGTTTGTTTCCTTTGGCATTATTTGATATTCTTGAGTTGCTTTTGGCTAGTTTCGAGCCGTTCGGAGGTAAGTACACGCAGGATGGCATGCCTAGAGTATTGTATGGCTTGTTCAGTATTGGATTTGGCTTGTTCGAGGTAAGTAACACTTCTAAACTTGGTGCTAAGTGTATGCTCCCTAAAATACGTGTTATATGGTTGGTGTTGAGGTGATGCACATGCTAGGTGAAGGGCGTGTGAGCGTGTACCGTGAAAATTGTGACTCGGTTGATTCCGTGGTACTGTGTAGTTATCTAATCTTGTTTCTATCCACGAAATTCCTACGTGTTAGGGTAATTGAAATGTGATCCATGTTAAAAATCATGTTTAGGCTATATATTTATTTTGTTGGGACTCGCTGAGGTCATTTCTGTTGTTGAATTATCTGCTTAAACTGCAATTATATACTCAGTCACATTCATCATTTGCATATCATATCTCAGTCTCTATTTTCATTTATTATTACATCATGTTACAATTATTTGGGCTGATTGGAAAAAGATTTCTGAGCCCGAAACACTGGAGAGATTGATCACTAAGTTGGGGCTGAGGGCTGGTGTAACGACGCAACCGATCGTTTCATGCAATTGCATCCCGTTTAGCTATTTGAAGCCTTGAGCAGCATTCTATGATGTATTATGACTTGTGTGAATCGTCGGTTTTGGTTTTCAGGTTATTCAGAATTGATTTGAAAGAATGAATTTCATGATTGAAGCTTTAATGTTGGAACAGTTGACCGGGTTTGACTTTTTAGTATTTGACCTCGGATTGGAGTATTGATGGTTCCGTTAGGTCCGGATGGTGATTTTGGACTCGGGCATATGCTCGGATTTGCATTTGGATATTTCTAGAAGGTTACGGTGCTAATTGGCGAAAGTTGTTAATTTGAAGGTTTGGAAAGTTCATGCGTTTGACCGAGAGTTGACATTGAGGATATCAGATTCGGATTTTGGTTCCGGGAATTGGGATAGCTTCCTTATTTTATTTGGACTTGTGCAAAAAATTTGAGTTCATTCCGAGTTGATTTGATATGTTTCGGCACGAGTTTTGAAAGTTGAAAGTTCATAGTTCATTATATTTGATTTGAGGTGCGATTCATCATTTTGATGTAGTTATACGTGATTTGAGGCCTTGAGTAAGTCCGTGTTAGGTAATGGGATTTGTTGGTATGTTCGGACGGGGTCCCGAGTAGCTCAAGTGAGTTTCGGATTGATTTCAGGCCATTTTCTACATGTTCTCACTACTGGTTGCTGTTGATTTCTGGTGTTTCAAAACTCATTCATGATCGCAAATATTGGGTCGTGATCACGTAGTGTATTAGAGGAGCTGGTCTTTTCCTTCATCGCGCGTTCACGAAAGTGAAATCGCGTTCGCGTACCTTTGTGAGGCCTGGGCATCACGTTCCCGTCCTTATGCTTGCGTTCGTGTAGAGCAGAGATAAGAAGCTGGGGACTAGGGAGGATGCCTTCGCGTTCACGGAATAGTTGATGCGATCGCGTAAGGTGGAGCTGTTGTGAATCGCTTTCGCGAGGGCTATGCCGCGAACTCGCAGAGTACTTTTTGTGGCAGTGGCGTTTGTTCTTTGCGATTGCAAAGGTTGTCCCGCGATCGCATTAAGTATTTCTGGGTTGTGCATATTTTTCTTCTTCGCGATCGCGAGGGTATGTCCGCGATCACGATTCATTGATTCGTCCAGTGATTTTAAAGTACTCTATTTTGGAGGTTTCAACCATTTTTGCATATTTGGAGCTATGGAGCTCAGATTGAGATGATTTTTGAAGCAATTTTCACCATATGGATTGGGTTAAGTGTTCTCTATTCGGTTTTGATTATATTTCTTGAATCTATCTTCATTTTTGGCAATTAGTTGATGATTTCAAAAGAGAAATTGGGCGTTTTTGTCTAAAGTTTCATAGAGTGAATTTTTTAGTTTTGAACATCGATTCGGAGTCGGATTTGAGTGAAACTACTATGATTGGGTTCGTTATTAAATGGGTTGTCGGATTTTGTGAGTTTTGCTGGGTACCGAGATGCGAGCCCGGGTTTGACATTTTGTTTAACTTTGGGATTTTGATTAAAGATTCGATCTTTATCGATTAGGTTTGTTTCCTTTGGCATTGTTTGATGTTCTTGAGTTGCTTTTAGTTAGTTTTGAGCCATTCAGAGTTTGGTGTGTGCGTGATGGCATTTTTGGAGCATCATTTAGCTTGCTCGGTATTGGATTTGGCTTGTTCGAGGAAAATAACATTTCTAAACTTGGTGCGGAGGGTATGAACCTCTGAATATACATGATATGTGTTTGGTGTTGAGGTGACGCACATGCTAGGTGATAGGCGTGTGGGCGTGCACCGTGTGAATTATGATTCGGTTGTTTCTATGGTACTGTGTAGCTGCCTAATCTTGTCTTTATCTATGAGATTTTTACGTGTTAGAGTAAGTGAGTTGTGATCCATGTTTAGAAACCATGTTTAGGCTACATGATTATTCTGTTGGGACCCACTGAGGTCATATCTGCTATGGAGTTATTTGCTTAAATTGTAGTTACATACTCGATCATACTCATTCATTTGCATATCATATCTAAGTCACTGTTGTTATTTATTGATACATAATATCATCATTTTGGACGGATTTTTATGACACTATGAGCCCGAGAGACTGGAAACATTGACTGTATTGGGTCCTGAGGGCCGGATTGTGAATGATATTGATGGGATCAAGCTGCACGCCGCATCAACTGTTATTGATTGACGATAGGATCGGGCTGCACGACACAACAGGCTTTATTGATTCATTGCAGCGCTTGGGCTGGATCTGCCCCTCCGGAGTGTGCACAACCACAGTGAGTGCAGTTGCTATTGATTTACGATGGGATCGGGCTGCGCACCACAATAGGATTTATTAGCGTTTGAGCTGAAACTGCCCTGTACAATTCTATATGACCGAGTGTGTTGAGTGATTGAGCATGATGAGTGGGAGTGTGACACAATGAGACTAAGTACTCCGAGAGTGTGACTACATGAGTTCATCACTGTGATGCATTGCATTTGACATGCATACTTGATATACAGGCATAGAGATGCATTTCCTCATTCTACCCGATTTTGGTGACATTCATGATTTCACATGCACATTGATATGTAGGCATAGAGAAGTACTTTCCTCATGCTGTTTGATAATGAAATATCTTATTTATTGTTGAAAGGTTTTGGAAAAAATCATAGTTTTTCTAACTCATATTTTGGTGACTTTAGTGAAGGATTTGGGTTTTACTGTTATACCAGAAAAGCACGACCATTTTCCGTAACTATGAACGAGCTGAACATCATATTTCTTAGTTATTTCTTTTACCACTTTTATTATATTGTTATGAATTGTTGTTGGCTATTGGTGTTGAACTCCGACCTTTGTCCCAGCTCGTTACTACTTTCAACTCTAAGGTTACGTTTGTTATTTATTGAGTACATGGGGTCAGTTGTACTCATACTACCTTTCTGCACCTTGCGTGCAAATTTTTGATATTGCTGTGTAGGGCGGGAGCTAGCATTGAAAATGTACATGCGTTCCGGCCATTGCTTCTTTTTGTTCTTGGTAGCTTTAGAATTTTTAATCTATTCATGTATATTTCAAACAGATGATGTATTTAATACATACCAGCTTTGTAAACTCTAAATCTTAGAAGCTCATAATTTGTACTATCAATCTTTGAAATTCTTTGTATAAAAGCACAGTTGTATTTTCATTACTTCTCTTAATGAAACTCATCGGAATTGGTTCATTATTAATTGGATTACCTAGCAGGTTGGGGTCAGGTGCCATCACGACTAGTTGAATTTTGGGCTGTGACAAGTTGGTATCAGAGCTTGAGGTTCATAGGTTCTACGATCATGAGCAAGTGTCTAGTAGAATCTTGCGGATCGGTATGATGACATCCATACCTATCTTCGAGAGGCTACGGGGCATTTAGGACAAAGTTCCCATCTTTCCTTTTCGTGCGACATTGATTCAGCTTGAAGCGTATCTCTTTGAATTTTCTTCCACCCACTCGTATGCATACGTGAGCACTCAGTATCAACTATACATCGGCGGCTTGTGATTCCATGGATGAGGTGCTAGATATGTTACCCGTTTTTGGTGATGGGCCTGTTTGGAGGACTTGAGGCCAAGTTTAGACGGCAACTTAGGCTCGGTAATTTCAGTTGTATGAGTATATGGTTTTGGACTTATATGTCCGGTAGTGTCCCTATGAGTAGAATTTATGGCTCGCTGAGTGGTTGGATGGATGTATGATGAAGTATAATGTGACTGTGAGATGTATTCAGACGGTTTGAATGTGACGAGAAGAGTTTGCTTGGGATGTAAAAAGGACTATTGGGTGCTTGATTTCTATTTTATGTGTTGTAACATCTCGGGTTATGAGCGCGTTGAGGGAAGTTTCATGTTGTTCATTCGTGGGGTGAAGTAGATTCTTATGTTTTGTTGATGAGCTTAGACTCGGGAAGATTAAGTGAATGCTTAGTGGTTATGACCATGGTAGGACGTAGGAGCTGCAAGTTTGAGGCTAAGCAGGTGGGTTATCTCCTGCGGGGTGTCTTGAGGTTATGTGATCCCTATATTGTTTTTGTGGAGAGTTTCTCTTACTAGTGGATTATATGTGTTGCAACTTACGTTTGGATCGGTTGAGGAAGTTGGTTTGACTGTTACAAGGATGAGGGCGAGATTTTCAGATAATTTGAAGTACTAGATGGTTTGTGTTACATGAGCTTATGAAGGATTGAGTTGAATTTCGATGCGGGCTCATGTCAGTAATAGAGTATGGGTATTATGAGTTATCGAGTGTTTTTTTCTATGGCATTTAGCCAAGTGGGGGAATCTGCTATCGACGATTTTGAATGCATAGTTATGTATTGTACTGGTTTCGGTTGAGGCATACTTGTGAATCATATATGACTTGTTGAGGTGAAAAACGAGGATGACTCGAGTAAAGAAATTTCTAGATGCATGGTGTATTACACTTTATGGATATATGGGAATCATGGATTGATTTGAATCATTATTTGTGAAGGATGTAGTGCGCATGGAGTAGGAATTTACTCGGTTGATTAGAGGTGTGGGTTACTTCTTTGGATTTTGTCGTGCTTTTGGGGCATAGGTCGTTCGGCCGCTTGGGCGGTGCAACTGAGATTTGAGCAGAGTGGATGACTCTCGACAAGGTTTTAATGGATTCAAGAGTTATATGTAGCAATTGGGTTTACTCTTAGGTTTGGCAACCTGTGTGGCTTGGTGGAGTTAGAGAGATTCAGTTCTGATGGTTGGGTTATGTGGAAATGGGTTTCATAGAGTTCTCGATGGTTTCTACCATGGTTTGAGATGGACATTTCCTACCGACGCGAGGAGCATGTTGCGTATTGTGATTTTCTCCTGGATGGGATTAAATGGAAGGTTTTCGATTGTTCGGGGTATGTATTCTGCTTGTGACTCAGAGTTGATTATGAGAGTTTTGTACTTTTCACATGATGGCATTATAGATGCGGTGTGTTGTGTGGGATTGAGGTTTTCATGTGCAAGGTCATGGTTCAGAGTTGAAGGGAAGGCCATGAATTCTTAGGCAACATGGACGGTTTCAGATGACTAGATGAATGCTATAACTATTTGGTAATTCTTGAGAGGGTGCGCATTTCAGAAGGCACACTAGGTTTTGACTTACGGATGCTTCATTGGTATTGATACTCGCCTGATTGATCGACTGTTGATTTCCAGCTTTTGCTATATGTCATGGAAGAATTTTAGAAGTATTTTTCGTGGGGATGATTATGTATGATGGATGTGTTAGTCATTCGAGTGCGGGGTTGGATCAGTTGTGGTGATTCATGTGTTCTATGGATTTGGAGACTGGGAGGTCTTAGAAGCAGATTGTTTTGGGATAGCGAACTGTGAAGATATGGCCAAAGTTAGCTAGATTGTGGTACGGTCTATGGTTAGGTCATTGTGGACTTTTGGAGGGCTATTTACCAATTTGGGAGTGACCAGAGTTGATTTGGGGGCCTATTGGTAGGCCTGAGGAGGATGTGTATTCTACACCAAGTCAGATTTGTTGACTTAGCAACGTTATTCCTGAAAGGTGTGCCATTCGGTTAGAGTTGAGCTTGAGCATATTATGATATGTTCTATGTGTTACTCTTCGATGCTACGAGGAGTCGTAATTTGTTGGTTATATGCACACGTGATGCAGTTCTATTTCGGCCTTGTAGCAGCATTCGAGCGAGATGGTTATTGGGGTATTGAATGGTTGATTGCGCCTTGGTTATGGTCTATTCGGGCAGTGGTATATTGTGTTATTCGCTTCACCATGGTTATGGTCATGCACCTCGTGTATTTGATGTCAAATTGCCGGTGGTTGTTGATTTTGAGCATTTTGGCTTGAGGTGTTTTATATGGACTGGTGTTTGGATAAGGTCATGCAATGGACCAAAGTTATGATGGGATATGAGTCTTTGTGTTAGTTACGTGTGTCTTAGTTCTACTATCTATTATGGGCTCAGAGCATTGCGGTTGTGGTGGTACTTGTTGAGCTTGTGAAACGGTCTCTCATTTGAGTCAGATTTCCATGTTAAATACATTTGAGTTGTTGCCTATTGGTGCACGATTGCACGGCTTGTGGCTTGTCAGTAGAGTGGCTGTATTTGATGAGATGAGGTTGTTGGGCCTGGAATGGGTGATATCAGATTGATTGCAGTATATTTGGGAGGATAGTGTCACTGATCAACTTAGAAAGTTACTATAGTTCTTATCGAAGGAGGGGGAGCTGCATGACTTGTTGATCTGATTAGTGGTTATGAGTTTCTACGTGTTTCTTTCATCATCAGAAATGTACGAAGGTTTCGAATGAGGTTTTACTTGATACGAGGTTTATTACCGGTATTGGGTGTGGTTTGAGCAACTACTATGATCGGGAATTATTGCTACGAGTATGCGAGTTATGCGGTATATCAAGTGATTATATCTTGGGTTATGGTTATGGCTTGATACAGCTTGTTTATCCAGTGTGTAGATGCGAGATTCGGATCTTATAGAAAATTTCAGATGTTGGAAATTGGATTCTAAGGTTTACGGACTAAGCTTGAAGTAACGATCTCCAGTTATGTTGTGTTATCAAGCTTATGTGGTATAGGGTGATGTGGGATCACCCCTTGGGTATGTGCATGGTAAGGTTACATGGCGATTTGATGGCTTTGGAATGACTCTTGGCACGTTGGAGGATGAACATTTGTTTGGGGGGGGGGGGGG
>MCJB01050841.1:130416-180634 GCA_002018475.1 Nicotiana obtusifolia | reverse complement strand
GGGGGGGGGGGGGGGGGGGAGAATGTAACGACCAAGTCGGTCGTTTCATGCAATTGCATTCCGTTCAGTTATTTCAAGTCCTAAGCAGTATCATATGATGTATTATGACTTATGTGAATCGTCGGTTTTGGTTTTCAGGTTATTCAGAATTGATTTGGAAGAATGAATTTCATGATTGAAGCGATAAAGTTGGAAGTGTTGATCAAGTTTGACTTTTTATTATTTGACCTCTGATTGGAGTTTTGATGGTTTCGTTAGGACAAGATGGAGATTTTGGACTCGGGCGTATGCCCCGATTTGCATTTGGATATTTCTAGAAGGTTTTGGCTAATTGGCGAAAGTTGGAAATTTGAAGCTTCTGAAAGTTCATAAGTTTGAGCGAGATTTGAGATTGAGGATATTGGATTCGGATTTTTGTTCCGACAATTGAATTAGCTTCGTTATGTCATTTGGGACTTGTGCGCAAATTTGAATTCATTCCGAGTTGATTTGATATGTTTCAGCACGAGTTTTGAAAAGTTGAAAGTTGAAAGTTTATTATATTTGAATTGAGGTGTGATTCAATGTTTCGATGTTATTATGCGTGATTTGAGGCCTTGAGTAGGTCTATGTTAGGTTATGGGACTTGTTGGTATGTTAGGACGGGGTCGTGAGGGGATCGAGCAAGTTTCGGATTTATTTCGGGCCATTTTGCTTCATGTTCTCACTGCTGGTTGCTGCTGATTTCTGGTGTTTCAAACCTCCTTCGCGATTGCAAAGATTGGGTCGCGATCGTGTAGTGCATTAGAGTAGCTAGTCTTTTCCTTCATCGCGTTCGTGAAAGTGGAATCGCATGCACGTACCTTTGTGAGGCCTGGGCATCGCGTTCGCATCCTTATGCTTGCAATCGTGTAGAGCAGAGATGAGAACCTGGGGACTGGGGAGGATGCCTTCGCATTCGCGGAGTAGTTGATGTTATTTCGTAAGATGGAGCTATTGTGAATTGCGTTTGCGAGGGCTATGCCGCGAACGCATAGAATATTTCTGGTGGCAGTGGCTTTTATTCTTCGCGATCACGACGGTTGTTCCGCAATCGCATTGAGTATTTCTGGGGAGTGCATTTTTTTCCTTCTTCACGATCGCGACGGTATGTCCGCGATCGCGATTCATTGATTTGTCTAGTGATTATAAAGTACTCTATTTCTGAGGTTTCGGCCATATTTATACATTTGGAGCTATGGAGCTCGGATCAGACGATTTTTGAAGTGATTTTCAAGTGTTCTCTACTCGGTTTTGATTATATTTCATGAATCTATCTTCATTTTTGGCAATTAGTTGATGATTTCAAAAGAGAAATTGAGGGTTTTTGTCTAATGTTTCATAGAGTGAATTTTTAAGTTTTGAACATTGATTCGGAGTCGGATTTGAGTGAAAGTAGTATGGTTGGACTCGTAATTGAATGGGTTGTAGGATTTTGTGAGTTTAGTCAGGTTTCGAGGTCCGAGCCCGGGTTTGACTTTCTGGTTAACGTTGGGTTTTTGATTAAAGACTCGAACTTTATCTATTGGGTTTGTATCCTTTTCACTATTTGATTTTCTTGTGTTGCTTTTAGCTAGTTTTGAGCCGTTCGGAGGTCGGAACGTGGGGGATAGATTTTTTGGAGCATCGTTTGGCTTGCTCGGTATTGGATTTTGCTTGTTTGAGGTAAGTAACATTTGTAAACTGTTTCTGAGGGCATGGACCCCTTAATATACATGATATGTGTTTGGTGTTGAGGTGATGCACATGCTAGGTGACGGGCGTGTGGGCGTGCACCGTGTGAATTATGACTCGGTTGTTTTTGTGGTACCGTGTAGTTACCTAATCTTATCTTTATCCATGAGATTTCTACATGTTAGAGTAATTGGGCTGTGATCTATGTTAGAAACCATGTTTAGGCTATATGCTTATTCTGTTCGGACCCACTGAGGTCATATTTGCTGTGGAGTTATTTGCTTAAATTGCAGTTACATACTCAGTCATACTCATTTTCATTTGCATATCATATCTAATTCTCAGTTGCTATTTATTGATACATCATATCATCATTTTAGGCTGATTTTCATCACATATTGAGCCCGAGAGACTGGAGAGATTGATGGTTGAGTTGGGGCTTGAGGGTTGGGTTGTGAGTGATATTGATGGGATCGGGCTGCACGCCGTAGCAAGTGTTATTGATTCATGATGGGATCGGGCTACATGCGGCAATAAGCTTTATTAGTTCCTGCCATGATTGGCTTAATATAGCGTTTGCGCTGGATCTGCCCCTCCGGAATTTGCACACCCACAGTGAGCGCAATTGCTAGTGATTCACGATGGGATCAAGCTGCGCGCCGCATCAGGATTTATTAGCATTTGGGCTAGATCTGCCTTGTACAACGCCGAGTGACTGAGTGTGTTGAGTGATTGAGCGTGATGAGTGGGAGTGTGAGACAATGAGATTGAGTACTCTGAGAGTGTGAGTACATGAGTTCATCACTGTGATACATTGCAGTTGACATGCATACTTGACATACAGGCATAGAGATGCATTTCCTCATAATACTCGGTTTTGCTGACATTAATGATTTCATGTGCACATTGACATGTTGCATAGAGAAGTACTTTCCTCATACTGTTTGATAATGAAACATCTTATTTAATGTTGAAAGGTTTTGACTTATTTATATTTTGGTGATTTCGGTGAATGATTTGGGTTTTACTGTTATACCTGAAAAGCATGACTATTTTCCGTAACTGTGAACGAGCTGAGCATCATATCTCTGAGTTATTTCTTTTACCACTTTTATTATATTGTTATGACTGTTATTGGCTATTGGTGTCGGACTCCGACCTTTGTCCCAGCTCGTCACTACTTTCAACCTAAGGTTAGGTTTGTTACTTATTGAGAACATGGGGTCAGTTGTACTCATACTACACTTCTGTACCTTGCGTGCAGATTTTTGATGCTGATGTTGCTGTGTATGGCGGGAGCTGGCATTGAAGACGTACCTGCATTAAGGTCATTGCTGCCTTTTGTTCTTGGTAGCTTTTGAATTTTTAATTTGTTCATGTATATTTCAAACAGATGATGTATTTACTTCATACCAGCTTTGTAAACTCTAAATCATAGAAGTTATTGATTTGTGCTACAGTTGTATTATCATTACTTCTCTTAATGAAACTCACTAGAAATGGTTTATTCTTAATTGGCTTACCTAGCGGGTTGGGGTTATGTGCCATCCGACTAGTTGGATTTTGAGTCATGACAGCTGGATTGTGAATGATATTTATGGGATCGGGCTGCACGCTGCAATAGGTTTTATTGATTCATGATGGGATCAGGTTGCACGCCGCAGTAGGTTTTAGTGATTCATGATGGGTTTGAGCTTTATACTGCAGCAGGTTTTATTGATTCATGATGGGATCGTGCTGCACGCCTCAACAGGTTTTATTGATTCATGATGGGATCGGACTGCATGCCACAGTAGGCCATGTTGTCTTATATTAGCGCTGGGGCAAGATCCATCCCTCCGGAGTCAGACATACTGAGTGCGGAGTGATTGAGTGTGAGACAGTGAGATTGAGTACTCTGAGATTGTGAGTATATGAGTTTATTACTGTGGCATATTACATTTAACATGCATCCTTGGCATGCATACATAGAGATGCAATTCCTCGTGCTATAAAGTATTGCGACATTCATGAATTCACATGTAGGCATAGAGATGTACTTTTCTCATACTATTTGAGAATGAAATATCTTATCTATTATTGAAATATTTTTGGAAAAATCACAGTTTTTTTATATACTCATATTTTGGTGATTTCGGTAAAAAATTTAGGTTTTACTATTATATCTGAAAAGCATGCCTCTTTTCCTCAACTGCAAACGAGCTGAGCATCATATCTTTGAGTTATTATTTGTACTGCTTTTATTATATAGTCACGAGTTGTTCTTGGCTATTGGTGTCGGACTCTAACCATTTGTCTAAGCTCGTCACTGCTTTCAACCTAAGATTAAGTTTGTTACTTATTGAGTGCATGGGGTTGGTTGTACTCATACTCCACTTCTGCACCTTGCGTGTAGATTTTGGAGCTGATGTTTTTGCATGTGGCGGGAACTGGCACTGAAGATGTACCTGCCTTCCGGTTGTATCTGTATCTTGTTCTTGGTAACTTTAGATTTATTAATCTGTTTATGTACATTTCGAACAAATGATGTATTTATTTCATACCAACTTTGTAAACTCTAAGTCTTAGATGCTCATGATTTGTACTACCAGTACTTGGGAAGTTGTATAAAAATTCAGTTAATTTATTTTTGGCTCTTATCATTATCATTATATTGTGGTTTATTGTCAATTGACTTACCTAGTGGGTTAGGATAGGTGCCACCACGACTAGTTGAATTTTTTACAAGTTGATATTAGAGCTCTAGGTTCACTGATTGTATGAGTCATGAGCAAGTGTCTAGTAGAGTCTTGCAGATCGGTGTGATGACGTCCATACCTATCTTCGAGAGATTACAGGGCATTTAGGATAAACTTCCCATCTTTCTTTCCTTATCGTGCGACAATGATTAAGTTTGAAGTGTATCTTTTGAACTCCTTCTACTCACTCATATGCGTATGTGAGCGCTCGGTATCAACTGTGCATCGATGGCTTGTGATTTCAATGATGAGTTGCGAGATGTGCTTTCTGTGTTTTGGAGTTAGGCCAGACTGGAGGACTCGAGGCCGGATTTTGATCGCAGCTTAGGCTCGATGGTTCAGTTGTGTGAGCATGTGCGTTTGGACTTATATGTCCGGTAGTGTCCATATGAGTGAAATTTATGGCTCGGTGGGTGATTGGATGGCTATATGATGAGTATGATGTGACTGCGGGATGAGTTCAGATGGTTTGAATGTGACGAGAAGAGTTTACTTGACATATGAAAAGGACTAGTGGATGCTTGACTTCTATCTTGATGTGTTGTACAGTCTCGAGTTATGATCGTGTTGAGGGATCTTTCATATTGTTTATTTGTGAAACGAAGTGGATTCTCATATCTTGTTGATGAGTTAAGACTCAAGAAGATTAAGTGATTGCATAGTAGTTGTGGCTGCGAAAAGGTGTAGAGAGATATCACTTTGAGGTTAAGTAGGTGAGTTATCACCTGCGGGTAATCCACGGATGTGTGATCCTTATGATGATTGTGTGGATAGTTTCTTTCTACCAGTGGGTTATATGCGTTGTGATTTGAGTATGGGCTGGTTGAGAAAGTTGACCTGACTGTCAGAAGGATGAATGCGAGCTTAGCAGATAATTTGAAGTATTTTATGGTTTGTGTTGCACGAGCTTATGAAGAATTTAGTTAAATCTCACCATGATTTTATGACAGTAATAGAGTATGGGTATTGTGAGTTATCGAATATTGTGATCAATGTCTTTGAGCCAAGTAGGGGAGTCTACCATCCGTGATTTGATTGCATGGTTATGTGTTGTATTGTTTCGGTCCGAGGCATACTTGTGAATCCGTTATGACTTGCAGAGGTTGAGATCAGGGATGACTCGAGTGAGGAGATTTATAGATATGGGATATATTACACTTTATTGGTATATGGAAATCATGGGATGATTTGAGTTTGTTATTGGTGACAAATGTAGTGTGCATGGAGTAGGGATTCATGTGGTTGCTTAGATGTGTGGATTACGTCTTTGGGTGTTGGTGTGCTAATGGAGCACATGTCGTTCGTCTCGTTTGCGCAGCACATTTGAGATAGGATAGGGTGGAGGACCCTCGAGGAGGTTCTAATGGGTTCAAGATTTATATGTGCCGTTCGATAATTTTTCGGGTTTATATATGGCTAAGATCTGAGATTTGCATTGAATGGTGCCGGGACTTGCGGTATTCCTGTATCATTATGGATCTCGTATTTAAGTGTCAGAAAGGTAAAGGAAATAATATTAAATTTACATAAGCTCTCTTCATAGTGGGTATATTGGATGCGGTATTTTGAGTGTTTAAATGGGAATAGTGTAGTTATGGGCTTTAGGGCGATGTGGTTTCATGCTAGGATCTCGTGTGGTGAACTTTGTTGAGGAACGTGGTATACGGCAAGGAGAAGTGCCAACCTGAAGGCAACTCAGCAGAAACTCAAAGGAAATAGGATAACTTTGTAGTAGGTTGGATCGGTATGGTAATGGTATGCTTGGTTCTTTTGGTTCTTATGATGAGGTGAGGCTTTACGATTGATTTGTGTCAATACTCTTGGGTTGGTGACCTACATGACTTGGAAGAGTTAGAACGATTTAGTTCCAATGGCTTGGTTTTGTGCAAATGGATTTCGAAGTGTTCTCGATGATTTCTACCATGAGTTGAGATGGATATATCTACTAGTATGAGGGGTATGTTGCGTGCCATGATTTTCTCCTAGGTGGGATCAAGTGAAAGGTTTATGACTGATCGGGTATGTATTCTGCTTATGACTCATAGTGGATAATGAGGTTCTCGTGTTTTTATGTGATGGCCTAATAGAGGCGATGCATGGCCTGAGATTGCGAGTTGCATGTGCAAGTATACGATTCAGTTTCAAAAGGAAGGTCATGAACTCTTAGACATCATGGGCGGTTTCAGATGATTCGATGAATCCTATTACTACTTGGTATTGATTGAGAAGGGTGTGCGTTTCAGGGGGCACACTGTGTTTTGACTT
The DNA here is from genome assembly GCA_002018475.1 of Nicotiana obtusifolia. Taxonomy (NCBI): domain Eukaryota; kingdom Viridiplantae; phylum Streptophyta; class Magnoliopsida; order Solanales; family Solanaceae; genus Nicotiana; species Nicotiana obtusifolia. The sequence goes on along the minus strand of MCJB01050841.1, from coordinate 173,939 downwards.
ACGGATGTTTCATTGATATTGCATTTACTCGCCTGGTTGATCGACTGCTGATGTTCAGGTTTTGCTATGTGACACGGATTGAGTTATAGAAGTATTTGTTGTGGGATGATCGCGTATGAGAGATGTGTTAGACATTCGAGTGGTGGAGTTGGGATCAACTATGGTGATTCGTGTGTTCTATGGATTTGGAGACTGGGAGTTTTCGGAAGCAAATTGTTTCGTGGTTGTGGACTGTGAAGATGTGGCCAAAGTTAGCTAGATGGTAGTATGCATTATGGTTAGATCGTTGAGGACTTTTGTAGGGCTATTTATCCATTTGGGGATGACCAGAGTTTATTTGGGGGTCCATTGGTTGGCCCGAGGAGGATGTGTGTTCTACATCGGGTCAGATTTGTCGACTCAAAACTGTTAGTGTTGAGGGGTGAGTCATTCGGTTAGAGTTGAGCTTGTTCATGTTATTATATGTTCTATGTGTTACTCTTCGATGCTACGAGGGGTTGTGATTCATTGGTTATATGCACACACGATTCGATTCTGTTTGGGCCTTATAGCGGAATTTGAGCGAGATGGTGATTAGGGTGTGTAATGGTCGATTGCGCCTTGGTTATGGTCTTTCCTGGCTGTGGTATATTGTGTTATTTGGTTCTCCATGGTTATGGTCATGCACTTCGTGTACTTGATGTCGAATTACGTGTGGTTGTTGATTTGGAACATTGTGGCTTGATGTATTTCATATAGACCGGTGTTTGGATGGGTCACACATTGCAGCAGGGTTATGTTGGGATATGATCCTTTGTATTAGATTCGTGTGTCTTGGTCCTACTATGTATGCTAGGTTCATAGCATTGCGTTGTGCTGGTACTTGTTGAGCTTGCGGGACAGTTTTCTCATTTGAGTCATTTTCTATGTTTGAGTACATTTGAATTGTTGCTTATTGGGGCACGAATTGCACAATTTGTGGCTCTAGGTAGTATTGGTGTGGCATTTCATTAGAGTAGCTTGTATTTGATGAGATGAAGTTTTTGGCCTGAAGTGATTGCTATCGAATTTGATTACGGTGTGTTTGGAAGACTAATATAAGAAGTCGTCTTAGAATTTAGCTTTGGTTCTTATCGGATGAGAGGGAGCTCCATGACTTATTGATCTGATGAGTGGTTATCAGTTTCTGCGTGTTTCTTTCATCATTGGAAGTGTACAAAGGGTTAGAACAATGTTTTTATTCGATATGAGGTTCATTACCCGTACTGGGTTTGTCTTTCAGCAGCTATTATGATCGGAAATTGTTGCTACAAGTATATGAGTTGTGTGGTATATCATGTGATTACATCTTGGGTTATGGATATGGCTTGATACAGCTTGTGCAGACTTATATAGTGCGTAGGTGCGAGATTTGGGTCTTGTAAGGAATTCCGAATGTTTGAAATTGTGTTCCAAGGTTTATGGGCTAAGGTAGAAAGAAGAATCTTCGGTTATGTTGAGTTGACGGACTTATATGGGTTGGGGTGACATGGGATCACCCCCGGGTATTTGCATGGTAAGGTTACACAGCGATTTGATGGCTTTGAAACGACTTTGGCACGTTCGAGGACGAACATATTTTTAAGAGGGGGAAAATGTAACGACCCGACCGATCATTTTGAGCATTTTCACTTCGCTCGGTGGTTTGAGGGCATGAGTAGCTCTGCATGATGTATTATGACTCATGTGAATCATCGGTTTTGGTTTTTAGGTGCGAAGTTAGTTTGGAAGAAAGAATGTCATGTTTGAAGCTTTAAGTTGGAAGAGTTGACCAAGTTTGACTTTTGAGAATTTGACCTTGGATCGAAGTTTTGATGGTTCCCTTAGGTCCGGATGGTGATTTTGGACTTGGGCGTATGCCCGGATTCGCATTTGGATGTTTCTGGAAGGTTTCAGCACTATTTGGCGAAAGTTGGAAATTTGAAGGTTTGGAATGTTCGTAAGTTTGACCGGGAGTTGACTTTCATGATATTGCGTTCAGATTGTTGTTTGGCAATTGAAATAGCTTCGTTTTGTCATTTGGTACTCGTGTGCAAAATTTGAAGTCATTCTGAGTGGATTTGATATGGTTCAACACGAGTTTTGAAAGTTGAAAGTTCAAAAGTTCATTAATTTCGACTTGAGGTGTGATTTGTGGTTTTAATGATGTTATGTGTGATTTGAGGCCTATAGTAGGTCCGTGTTATGTTATGAGACTTGTTGGTATGTTCAGATGGGGTCCCGAGGGGCTCGGGCGTGTTTCAGATTGATTTCAGACCATTTTTCTTTATGTTTTCATTGCTGGTTTTTGTTGGTGTCTGGTGCCCCAATTGTTTTTCGCGATCGCGAAGATGGAGGTGCGATCACGTATGGGAAAACCTGGAGCTAGGCAATTTCTTCAACGCGATCGTGATTGGAAGACCGCGTTCGCGTAGCTTTGTGTTTGTTATAGTACACGTTCGCATAGGAGCCATCGTATTCGCATAGAGCTGAGCTGAGAACTGGAAGCTGCTGATTCCTCTTCTGCGTTCGCGTGGGTCAGTCTCCCTTCGTGGAGAGTTGTCATATGTGGGCATCGTGTTCACATGAGGAGGCTTGCGAACGTGCAGATTATTTCAGGGGCAATTCATTTTTCGTCTTCACGATCGCGATGGTATTTCCGTGATCACGATTCATTAATTCATCATGTGATTATAAGTACTCTATTTTCGGAGGTTTCAGCCATTTTAGCATATTTTGAGCTATAGAGCTCAGATTGAGGCAATTTTTGAGGAGATTTTCACCACATAGAATGGGGTGAGTTTCTTTTACTCGGTACTTATTTTATTCCGTGATTCCATATTCATTTTTGGCATTTGATTGATGATTTAAAAAGAGAAATTGGAGGATTCTGTCTAAAATTTCGTACAGTGAATTTTTTAGTTTTGAACATCCATTCGGAGTAGGATTTTTGTGAAACAAGTATGGTTGGACTCATAATTGAATGGGTTGACGGATTTTATGAGTTTTGTCGGGTTCCAAGGTGCGAGCCCGAGTTTAACTTTTTGGTCGACTTTGGGCTTTTGATTAAAGATTCAACCTTTACTGATTGGGTTTGTTTCCTTTGGCATTATTTGATATTCTTGAGTTGGTTTTTCTTAGTCTTGAGCCGTTCAGAGGTCGATATGTACGGGATGGCATTCCTAGAGTATTGTTTGGCTTGCTCGGTATTGGATTTTGCTAGTTCGACATAAGTAACACTTCTAAACTTGGTGCTAAGGGTATGAATCCCTGAAAGTCGTTTTACGTGGTTGGTCTTGAGGTGACGCACATGCTAGGTGATGGGCGTGTGGGCGTGCACCACAGAAATTGTGACTTGGTTGATTCTGTGGTATTGTGTACTTATCTAATCTTGTTTCTATCCATGAAATTCCTACGTGTTAGAGTAATTTCGCTGTGATCTATGTTAGAAATCATCTTTAGGCTATATACTTATTCTGTCGAGACCCGCTGAGGTAATTCCTGCTGTTGAACTATTTGCTTAAACTGCAATTGTATACTCAGTCACATTCATCATTTGCATATCATATCTCAGTCTCTTTTATCATTTTATTGTTACATCATGTTATCATTGTTTGGGTTGATTGGCATGAGATTTGTGAGCTTGAGAGATTTGAGAGATCGATGAGAGAGTTGGGGCCCTGAGGGCCGGATTGTGAGTGATATTAGTGGGATCGGGATGCATGCCGCAACAAGTTTTATTAATTCACGATAAGATCGGGCTGCATGTCGCAGCAGGTTTTATGGATTCATGATAGGATGGGGGTGCACGCCGCTGCAAGTTTTATTGATTCTTGGTGGGATTGGGCTGCATGCCACAGCAGGCCATGTTGGCCTATATAAGTGCTCGAGCAGGATCCGCCGTTCCGGAGTCTGACATACCAGCAGTAAGCGCAGGTACCGAGTGCCGAGTGATTGATTGCCAGTGATTGAGTGTGAGACAATGAGATTGAGTACTCTAAGAGTGTGAGTACATGAACTAATCACTGGTGCATTACATTTGACATGCATTCTTTGCATGTAAGCATAAAGATGCATTTTCTCCTGCTATACTATATTGTGACATTCATGAATTTACATGTACATTGACATGTAGGTATAGAGATGTATTTTTATCATGCTATCTGAAATGAAATATATTATCTGTTGTTGGAAGAATCGGGAAAAATCACAATTTTGTAATATACTCATATTTTGGTGATTTCGGTAAAAGATTTGAGATTTTCTGTTATATCTGAAAAGCATGCCTATTTTTCATAACTGTGAACAAGCTGAGCATCATATCTTTAGTTATTACTTGTACTGCTTTTATTATACTGTCACGAGTTGTTCTTGGCTATTGGTATTGAACTCTAACCATTTGTCCAAGCTCATCACTACTTTCAACTTAAGGTTATGTTTGTTACTTATTAAGCACATGGGGTTGGTTGTACTCATACTACAATTCTGCACCTTCTGTGCAGATTTTGGAGCTGATGTTGTTGCATGTGGCGGGAGAAGGCATTAAAGATGTACCTGCGTTCCGGTTATAGCTGCCTCTTGTTCTTGGTGGCTTTAGATTTATAAACTGTTTATGTACATTCGAATAAATGATGTATTTAATTCATAACAGCTTTGTATACTCTAAGTCTTAGAAGCTCATGATTTGTACTACCAGTCCTTGGGAGTTGTATAAAATTTAGTTATTTCATTTTTGACTCTTATCATTATAATTATATTGTGGTTTATTGTTAGTTGGCTTACCTAGCGGGTTGGATTAGGTGCCAATCATGACAAGTTGGATTTTTGGTCGTGACACTTACGGACAAGCCGATGTCACCTCAATAAACATGTCCAAACCCCATTCCAGCCCGATGGACCTCCATTAAGGATGGTTTGTGTACGGGATAAATTTTTTGATAAGAGATGGTAGAGTGACAACATGACACGTGGAACCGAAGATAAACAAAGGATGAGCCGGGTAACAATTAATACTAGATATGACGGGTGTGACATGTACCGAATAAATTTCGAAGAGAACTTAGTCGACGGTAGGTGTTCAAAGATCTGCCATCGGATAACATTTAATGAGAGAATATTTTCTAGCGTTAAATGAGCAGCCGATACAGAGAATATTCGCATTCAAGGGCTGTCGTTACATCTTCATCAATGACCGTTTTATTCTCATTTAAAGAGGAGCGTGATCCTGTGCTCTTGTTTCCTTAGGTAGAACTATAAATAGTGGGGTTAACAGTGATTGTTGAAACATGAAACATTCTATACAAGAAAGGTTATATTTTACTATTTTGCTCTGAAATTAATAGTTTTATTTTGCTTTGTCATTATTTTCACTTCTGCTCTTAGAGACGTCGAGATCAGATCCAAGCTTGTCATCTTCATTTATTTCAATCGTTAAATCTTAATTTTAATTCTATCTCCTTACCATTTTTGGATCAAATCAATTCTCTTGTCTATAAACCACATACAAATTTAATTGTACCGTTTTACGGGTATAATTTGGTGCCCACCGTGGGGCATAGACAGATGCGCAATTGCTTTGCTTTGATTCATTCGTTTATTACTAACTAGTTTTGGTTTTTTCCTTTGTAAGAACCAGATATGGAAGCTAATGATGTCAACAACACACACAATGTTAAGACACGGAAAGAATTATCCCAATGTGCTGACTCAATTAGTGAGACATGCAACGAAGGGGATGAGTCGACCCCTGTTCGAGAAGGTCAGTACCTTCGGCATATGCGGGAACCAACTCCCGATGATGCAGAGGAGGAACATGTTATGGAAATGGCCAAACTCCAGAGGGAACAGCATAAAGCAATCATGGATACTCTTTCAAGGCAGGGTTGGGTGATGACGGAGTTAAAACAAGTATTGTCAGGCACCTTCGATAATGCATACGGCGAGGGCCCGATTTCTCCTTAACAACTCTAAGGGGTGAATTCGGTGTCGGCGAAGCTAGAGGGACCGGTAGCGTATATAGTAATAGCAACGGGAATGACCGCTTCAAACACAAGCTGATGAGGTTTATGAGAGAAACGAACAAACGGATGGATCAGAATGTGAAGGAGTTTCATGCCCGAATGGATCAGATTCCGAGCGCACCACCAGTGCTAAAGGGTCCAATATAGACAAAATACACACAACTGTTGTTCAAGCCGAGCGCAACACCAGAACTAATTTCGAAGAGGTTCAAGATGCCGGACATACCAAAATACGATAGGACTTCAGGTCCACAGTAGAACATCACAACCTACACCACGATAGTAAAAGGATATGACTTGGCTGAACATGAGATCGAGTTTGTTGTGTTGAAGAAGTTTGGTGAAACCCTCACAAAGAGGGCCCTAACGTGGTACTCTTTCTTACCCGATCATTCAATTAATTCTTTTAAGATGCTTGCAGACTCGTTCATTAAGGCCCATGCTGTAGCAAGAAAGGTTCAGGCTAAAACGACAGAAATATTCAGAATTTCGCACAATGAATTCGATTTACTGCGAGAATTTGTAATCCTGTCCCAGAAAGAAAAGATGATGCTGCCGGCGGTCCCAGATGAGTGGGCGATAGAAGCATTCACGAAGGGTCTAAACTTTCTGAATTCTGATGCCTCCAGAAAGTTGAAGGAGAGCCGGCTTGAGTTTCAAAAAACCACATTGGCAAATATCCATAACCGATATGAGTCAAAAATTAGGATAGAAGGTGATCAGCTTGGGTCTTCAGTATTGACCAAGGGGCGTGGTCAAGACAAAACCTAGGACAAATTTAAGAGCGACTTTGATGCAGATCGGCATTCCTCTAGAGGTCTCTTTCTACCATACGATAAGACCGTTGGGCGTAGCAGCAGAAGCTTTTAGTCATCGAATAGGTTTTCTACCGATAGAAGGGCCGATCGGGGTCGGAACAACAAGTCATTATAGGAGAAGGAGGTGCCTGGGGCCCGAGACTCTACATATCCCAGATTATAAGATCACAATTTTAACATCAACTTGGTAGAATTGGTATCAGCAATGAGGAATATCAAAGAAGCACGGTTCCTGAAGTTAATCCGATCAGATCCTGGCAAGAGGGATCCCAGTTTATGGTGTGAATACCATGGGACTCACGGTCACAGAATTAGGGACTGCCGACTTCTTCATGAAGAGATGGCGACACTGTTGAAGAATGGCCATCTCAGGGAGTGCGTAAGTGATCGAGCCAAGAACAACTATGAGAGAAGCCGGGACAATGCGGAGCTTTCGAAGGCAGCAGAAGGATTTCCTTAGATGACTATCAACATGATATTTGGAGGAAACAAAGTCAATTTTGTAACCTTTTCGGCAGCTAAGAAAATGAAGATATTGGTGACTTACAACAAGAGGCTTCGGGAAGAAGCGGAAGATGATATCACCTTCACGGCGGAGGACGCTGACAGACTTCTTCTGCCACAAATGACGCTTTGGTAATCTCTCTTAATGTTTTAGATTTTAAAATTAAGCGTGTTTTGGTTGATCCAGGAAGCTCAGCCAACATCATCAAATGGAGAGTGCTGGAGCAAGCAAAGTTAACCGGGAACATTAGTCCAGCAGCAAAACTCTTAGCTGGCTTCAACTTGACAAGCTTGACAACTCGAGGAGAGATCTTGCTGCCCATACATGCTGAAGGAGAAACAAAGACCACTCATTCGAAGTGATGGATATCAATATGGGTTACAACATAATCCTCGGAAGGCTGTGGATACACGAGATGAAGGTCGTACCCTCAACATATCATCAGTTGTTGAAATTTCCAACGCTGGAAGGAATCAAGCAGATTAAAGGAGACCAACCGGCAGCGAGGGAGATGAACATGGTAATTGTTTCCAGCAGCAGGGTAAAAGACTCCAAAAAATAGCAATTATGAGAACTGATGCCTTCTCTTTTTTCCAAATGAAGATGATAAAAGTGAGGAGTCATCGGAATTCCATCAGGTTTCGAGATACATTCACGTACCGGAAAAGACGGATGCAACCAAGTCAATCGCGGAAGAACTAGAACAAGTGGGTCTGTTAGATGAGTTTTTGGAAAGGAAATTTCATCTGGGAATGGGGTTAAATCTCGATCTCAAGTTAGAGCTAAACTAACATCGATTGCTTTGCGTCGTCGCACTTAAATATGATAGGTATCCCGTTGGATGTAGCGGTCCACAAGTTGAGTCTGGATCCAAATTTTCCACTGGTAACGCAAAAGAAATGCCCGATAGCAGAGGTCAGGAACAAGTTTGTTGAAGAAGAGGTAACCCGATTACTCAATATTGGTTCAATTCAGGAGGTAAAATATCCGAAATGGTTAGCCAATGTAGTTGTAGTACCGAAAAAGAATAACAATTTTAGGATGTGCGTAGACTATAAGGATTTAAATAAGACGTGCCCTAAGGACTCATTCCTGTTGTCGAACATTGATCAAATGATTGATGCTATGGCCGAGCACGAGCTAATGAGTTTCCTCGATGCTTACTCCGGGTATAATCATATCAAGAAGAACCTGGAGGATCGGGAAAAAACATTTTTCATAACAAACTTTGGTACATATTGCTACAATGTGATGCCTTTTTGGATTAAGAACGTTGGAGCCACTTATTAAAGGCTCGTTAATAAAACGTTGAGAACCAGTTAGGTAATACAATGGAAATATACATTGATGATATGTTAGTTAAGTCTTTAAATGAATGAAATCATCCGAAGCATCTCTAAGAAACCTTCGACATCTTGTGGAAGTATAATATGAAACTCAATACGGAGAAATGTGCATTCAGGGTTGGTTCCAGTAATTTCTTGGGATTCCTGGTCTCGCAATGAGGGATCAAGGTAAATCCCGTTAAAATCAAAGCTATCTAGGACATTCTGAATCAATTGACAAGTGTGAAGGAAGTACAGAGGGTGATCTAAAGTTTGGCGCTCTAAGTAGGTTCATCTCTAGACCCTCAGAGAAGTGCCATCACTTCTGAAAAAGAAGAACGATTTTGTATGGACTCCGGAATGCCAACAGGCATTCAGGGACCTAAAAAGGTACCTGTCCAGGCCCCCATTATTGTTAAAACCGGGTGATGGCGAGCAGCTGTTAATATATCCACCGGACTTGGAAGTAGTGGTAAATGTCATTTTTGTCCGAGAGGAAGAAGTTATGTAATTTCCTACTTATTACCTTAGTAAAATACTGTCGGGAGTAGAGACTCATTATCTGCACCTCGAAAAGCTGAGCTTAGCTCTCGTAGTTGCCTCTCGAAAGCTCAGGCCTTATTTCCCGTGCCACCCGATAACCATTATGGCAACCTTCCCTTAGAGGAATGTCCTGCACAAGCCTGAATTGTCGGTCCATTTGGTTGAATGGGCAGTCAAAATTTGCATGTTCGACATTGAGTATAAGCCCAAGACTGCAATCAGGTCGCAAAGTTTGTTAAATTTTATGGCTGACTTTAGTCCCGGATTAATATGCTTGGCTGCTAAGGAAGCAGTGCTGGTGTCGAAAATGACATCAGAAGTTTTGATCTTGTTTACATATTAATGTTCCAATGTAAAAGAGTCTAGTCTCGGGGTAGTTCTAATCACGCCTTCGAAGGGAACCCCGAGGCAGGCTATTAAAAATGTTCTGTTAACTAACAATGAAGCCGAGTATGAGGCTTTTGTTACAAGACTTGAACTAGCCTTGAGACTAGGCTCCGAGGTCATTAAAATAAAATGCGACTCCCAGCTGGTAGTGAACCAAGTGTATGGCATTTTTGACACAAAGAAAGAACACATGCAATAGTATTTAAAAAAGGTTTAAGCGTTGCTGGCACGATTCAGAGAATGGTTAATCATCCACCTTCCAAGCAAAGAAAATGTGGAAGCAGATACATTGGCTAATTTGGGGTCATCCACAGAGATGAAAGGATCTGACTCCGGTACCATCGTCAAACTTTTATATTCGGTATTGCATGTGGACGGCTGCTGCAAAGTCAATTCAAGCAACTTAGTCTAGGATTGGAGGAATGAGTTCATCGAGTATCTTCAGCATGGTAAACTACCCGAAGACCTGAAGGTGTCCCTGGCACTACGGACAAAAGAAGCTCTCTATTACCTCGTAGATGGACAGTTATACAGAGATCATATTATGGACCATTGACCCGGTGTTTGGGGGCCTCAGAGGCGGATTACGTGGTGAGGGAAGTCCATGAAGCAGTTTGCGGGAATCACTCTGGTGCAGATTTGTTTTAATTCTAAAGTTGATCACGGTAGGTTATTACTGGTCGCGGATGGAGCAGGACGCAAAGGCATTCATTCAAAAATGTGACAAATGTTAACGACATGCATAGTTGGTGCATCAACCAACAGAACATTTGCATTCGATACTGTCCACGTGGCCATTCATGAAGTGAGGAATGGACATAGTTGGTCCTTTGCCACTGGGCCTGGGAAAGGTAAGATTTCCTTTAGTTTTAATTGATTACTTCACTAAATGGGTTGAAGCAGGTCCTTACCAAAAGATTGGTGAGCGCGAAATGGTAGACTTCATACGGGATCACATAATCTGCCGAGTTTGGAATATTGAAGGAAATTGCTTGTGACAACGGGTCGCAGCTCATAGGTTCAAAAGTCACAATTTTTTTGGAAGGATTGAAAATCAATAGAATATATCTTCACCGTACCATCCAAGTGCTAACGGATAGGCGGAATCGACCAACAAGGCAATTATTCAGAATCTTAAGAAGAAGTTAGAAGATGCTAAGGGCAAGTGGCCGATGAGCTATGGAAAGTGCTATTGGCATATCGGACAACGGCAATGTCAAGCACGGTGGAAACACCTCTTTCACTCATGTATGGTGCAGAGGCTCTAATATCGATGAAAGTGGGGGTGCCGACTTTGAGGTTTTCCCGAACAAATGAAGAAGCAAACAATGAAGCGTAATGGTACAGTTGGACTTGTTCGTCGAAAATCGGGACTTGGCATATGTGAGGATTGTGGCTCAAAAGCAAAGAATAGAAAGATATTATAATCGCAGGGCCAATCTGTGCTACTTCAAAGTACGAGAATTGGTTTGATAAAGGTGACTTAGAGCACTCGGGAAGTCAATGCCGGAAAGCTAGGACTAAAATGGAAAGGTCCCCACAAGGTTTCGGCCATCACCATAAAGGAACATACGAGTTGGAAAATCAAGATGGAGTCAAATTACGTAGCAATTGGAACGTGACTCACCTCAAAAGGTACTATTGCTAATGGATCCTACCAATACTGAAAGTAAGTGCTGCACTCTTTTTCCCTTCGACCAGTTTTGTCCCAATCGGGTTTTTCTGGCAAAGTTTTCAATAAGGCAGCGACGGAAAGCATACTATGAAGGAAAAATCATCGACAAAAGCAAAACCTTTTAATATCAAGGTACTAAAGTTTTCACATCGATTATAAATGGCTATGTGGATGGTTATATAATCTTGGGTTCGATGGCAAGCTTTGCCATCCATTACTAGAAAATGATTATTTAACCGTTCACAAGTTGTTCCACTGCTGAAGTAGTAATGTGGGTGTAAGATTTCCAGTATTCAAATTTGCATACTTTGCATTCAAACACTATGGGGGAATAGTATATGATACGACACCAAGAATGCCACAAAAACCAAGGACTGTTAGAACCGAAATCAATAACATCTCATCAGGGCCGAGGACTGCATGATCAGCCCCGTAGAAATAAGTTGTACAGGTTAGCCACATATATTAACAATTTTATTTACCTAAGAAAATGAATACTTATGTACTTTTAAAGATAGAGGAAATAAACTAAAGTCCTTTTTTTTATATTTATCTTAATTCTTGTCCAAATGATGGGTTAATTTTATCGTTTGAAAGTTAACTAAAACTTCAAATGCTTTTGCTGGAATGAACATGAGACGTCCTCTTCAAGAGCGCTGTAAATGTAAGGGCCCTCTCTTATGAAACCCTCATAGTAAAGAGTAGATTCCGAAAGAGCTTATGCCTGGAATCAAAAGCTATCAGATGAAAATATACCTGAATCTTTAATCGACTAAACATAAAAGGAATATTTTTGCATAAAACTTAAGAAAGTTTTTTAATTTATTAATCAAGTTCCAAACCCGATGAAAGATTTGGCATAATTCCAAAATAGAAAAGACGAAGAAGAAGATGAAGTTATAATCATTGCCGGCATAACCAAAAGGGAGAGATGGATCTACATTTCCCCCAGTAGAGGAAGACGGATCCACTACTGGGTCAGGGCCTTCATCTTCTTTAGTCTCCCCTTCAATTCCCGAATACCCAGAACTAGTATTCGAGGAGTCAGTTGCAGCGAACTGGATCGGAAAATTTTCACGAGCTGTTAATTCCATATCTCGGGCCTTGGCGATACAATCATCAATATAACGGTGCCCCCTTTGGCCTCCATCAAGGTTTTCTTCCTTATATGATATATAGCATAAGTCTTCTCAAAAACGAAGGAATCCTCTTGGTCCTAGAGTTTTTCTTGATGTTTATCAATTTCAACTTGGAGCCCTTCTCTTTCGATGTTCATGCAACTGAGGCAGAGTTAAGCTCAACGTTGGTAGTTGAGTGAAGCCGGTTATGCTCCATGGTCCTCTTCAAGCTCTATTCCATTCGGGGTCTCTTCTCCTTTGCAGCATTCCCCTCCTCAGTTATGAGTATAAGTCTACCTTTCAGTTATTGATTTGCTCTTCGAAGGCAGACTCATGCTCGGCAGCAGCGAGTACAGCATCATGAAGCTCGACTCACTTAGCCTTAGCCACTTGAAGCTTTTCGTGTAATTGAGCAGCTCATTCGCTGTGGGCCTTTCTATCTTGTTCGCTCTACTGTAACCGAGACTCGAGCTTGTACATCTCCAAAACTTTTGCCTCTAGCACCAGGAGGCGCACGACAAGCTGGTTCTTTCAGCTAAAAGTTGATCCGTCTCGGAAGCTAGCCCTTGTTGCCAAGGATCAACCTTTGCAGGCCTTCAGAAGCAAGAAGGTTGGCCTGCAAAGAGAAGGTTGAAGTTATGATAACCATTGAAACATATAGGCAGAAAAGAATATAGGAGGAAACTAGTGTCATACCTGAGCTGCACTATGCATGCTGTTCTTTATCAAATACTCCCCGGAAAGGGAGCCCAATTCTTCCAATCCTTCGCTGAAATCAGCGGCTTCATGTAATTGGCAAGCTTCACCGGCCTGGAGAAGTCATGGAAATCTTTCGAGATCGAGAGAATGGCGCTTCGCCTTCCTTGGGGATCCTGAGAAGGCACATCATAGGTGCTCCACAAGTCCCATGGCTTGGAGATTGAGGAGGAGAAACATTCATTTCTGGATCGATTGATGTCGGTTGAGGAGATGCAGTTGGTGCTGGTGGCGAAGGAACAGCTAGTGTCGATGGGTGTGAAGCCATGATCGTTGAATGAGAAGAAATAGTTGTGGCAGTGGGAGTGTTGTTTGTTATTTACTCAAGTGGTTGGGGCAGAAGAGGCTCGGGGTCCGAACTCCTTCGACCGGAGACAGCAATTGGGGCCGGAAAGTGAGAATCAGCATTCTCGACCAAGACCATCTCACCCCAAAGGGCCTCAACTTCGTCTGAAGTGGGGTTTTGAAGCTCTTCCGGCTGAGCATCCAGTTGAACTGATGAAGATCCTTTTCTCCTATGATGGGGAGCCTCTGGCTTCCCGTTCATCAACGAGGACAACTGTGGACCGCTCGGATGGCGTTTTCTTTGCCCTTTTCTCTTGAGTCCCAGCCAAGGAGGAGCGTCTTCTCTTTGGTTTCTTACTCTCGGGCTGGGTACTCCGAGAGGAGGCACCCTCACCAGAGGCATGGGCAGATCAACAAGTTCTGTTATGGGCAAGGGCATTTTCCAACAACCTCCTGACCTCCTCGAGATCATCTAAGGCATCGACGTCGAGGCAGATGACAGAGCCGCTCAGAAGTCCTGTATCGGGCCAAAAATAGAGTTAGCAATTTGTTCATGAGATTTCTTTTGTTCGAGCAAGGGTAAAAGAAAGAAGGGCTTGACTTACCTTGATGCTTGGACTTCCACCCGTATTTGGGGGCCATCTCCTTCCACTGTTGGGATTCTGGAGTTGTAATTTCTAGAATTTTCTGAACCCATCAGTCCAGGACTTGAAACCGTGGTGGTTCCCAACGGGTAGCTGAAATGAAGAAAATAGAAAATCAGCAAAATCGAAAATGATATTTTCACGGTGAAAGGAAATACTGGAGGGAGGAGTGAGAGGGTCTGGCGATAGAGAGAGAAAGAACGACGATTTGCGCGAAGCTTCTTCATCGCCAATAATGGCGACGCCGGCGGGCGATACTCCGGCTGGCTTGCCTCCTCCGACCATCACCCTAACCCCAGCTACCACTTCGACCACACCCCAACCCCTAGACTACTCTCAAATCTTAAAGTTATCGACCATAAACAGTGCAACATCCGCGAACAAACCCTAACCCTAAAATTGAACCAATCCCTTTCAAGAGAGCAACCTTCATGCACGGACAACCTATCGTCAAATACACAGAAGCAGAGGTGACCGCATGAACATAATCGAAGGTTTACAATACGCGGTCCTAAGTAAATTCTCATACGGTTGGCCAGACATACAGGAATTGAGAAGAATCATCCCAACACAGTGCGGAATCAAAGGCGAGTGCAACATCGGCTTCTTCAGAGATAAGCATGTACTTATCAGACTATCGTTATAGGAGGATTTCATCAAAATTACCCCAAAAAAGCACATACTATCTTAAAGCCAAGGATGGGTACGAATACCAGATGAGACAGCTAATATATGATGCAAAATTCAAGCTCGGCGAAGAAACCTCAAAGGCAATGGCGTGGATATCGTTCCCACATTTGCTGCCCACATACTTCATAAAGGAATGCCTTTTCTCGCTAGCTTCAGCTGTTGGTAAGCCACTTTATCTTGATTTAGCAACTATAAACAAGACGAGGCCTAGTTGTGTGAGAGTAAAGGTACTGGTGGATCTTCTAGTAGAATTACCCAACAAAGTTAGACTGGACATAGAAAATGAGGCAATAGGGGATGTCAGAATGGAATGGGTTAAAATTCAATACGACTATATTCCCTAATATTGTACAGAATGCAAGCTACAAGGACATGATATGCAAGAATGTTGGAATCTGCATCCGGAAATCCTTGACACGGCCTTGACAGAGCAGCAAAGGGTGGCAGAGCAGAAAAAATTATATGGCAAAGCAGGGGAAACAAAAAATCAGCAAAGAAAGGAAACAACACCATTACTAGTATTGTCAAGTGGCAAAGTTGTAGGCAATGTAGGCCCTCAATGGAAGGAGGTCAAAGACAATCGACAGCAAAATAAAGCCAACCCCAAATTTGGAATGCAAAAAATAGCAGCTGATAAGACTCAACAGCTTCAAGTAGCAAACAAGTTTGATGTGCTCAACCTTGACACTACCAAAAATTTAGTCAATCATATGGCTGCAGAACATGAAACAGACACTCCAGCAGAACATGAAACAGACACTCCAGCAGTAACTCCCACAGCCTTGGCAGCAGCAGAAAATCATGTATCAGCAGCTTCAACAATGAATGCCAAAATAAGCAACCAACTCAACTCAGAGGCTACCAGCAGTAAAGCCAATCAGCTGAGTGTATCAGAAGGAGTAAATGTTCAAACAGAAAGCCAATCAGTTTTGATAGCAACATCAGCTCAAACACCAGCAGTTTCTACATTGACTACTACAAGGACACCAATTTCATTCAACAAACATGCAGAAAGGACACTACAATTTGGAATGCAAAAGACAGCAGCTGTTAAGGATACACAACAGTTTCATGCAGCAAGCAAAATGGATGTGCATAATTCTAACACTGCCAGCAATGCAGTAAAACAAATGGATGCAGCAAATGGAGCAGACACACCAGCAGTAACTGTTTTGATAGCTCCAGAAGTAGCTCACAAATGAATACCAAAACAACCAACCAACTGAATTCTGAGGCTAACAGCAGTAAAGTCAATCAGTTGAGTGTATCAGAAGGAGCAGCTGTTCAAACAAAAAGCCAGCTAGTTTTGATAACAACATCTCAAACACTAGCAGCTTCAGCAAAGACTACTGCAAAAACACCAAATGCAACCAGCAGCCATCAAGAAAAGATATCACAAGCAGGCATAACAGAGGAAGAAACAATGGTTGAAACAACAACAAACATAAGCATAATGAAAGAAAAGGCAAAGGAGTCCACCTCACAGTGGATTCAGAGAAATTTCTTCAACAATACAACAAACACAAACAGCATACAACAGCCTTGCACAACAGCAATGCACAACACATGCTCAACAATGCAAAGAATACAAACAACACACACCAACAGTGCTCAACAGCAGTGCACGACAGCAGTGTACAGCACATGCCTAAACCTGTTGGAAAGAAGCTGGCAGGAACAGAATCAGAAAGGCAGCTCGAACAAATCTCAGAGAAGCTATGGGCAGACCAAATGGAAGAAAGCTCAGAAGAAGGTGAAATACCTGAAGGAATGCAAAGTGAAGAAGAAGGAACTGTTGGGACACTAGAAGAAGAGGTTCATAGTGACAATCAACTGTTCTTGTTGACAAATGCATGCAGAGATCAAGAAATTCCTAAACTTAAACAAACAGCAATCTAGCACCAAAGGAAGGTCTATCCAGCTATCAGAAAAGGAATAATAAAGGCACAAATTCAAGCAATCATCAGGCCAAAAAATCTGCCAATGGCAGCAGCAACTAGGAATCCAGGAAAAGAAGAGAAACTCACAGGAAAAGACATGGATGAAGAAAACACTGCCCAAAATTTCAACAACATAGCTAAGCACGGAGATCTCTCACCAACTCAAATAACTAAAATGAAAACAATGCTGAAATCTCAGAAGAAGCAAACCAAGGATAATAGTGGCACTTCAATTACAAGGATTCAAACAAGAAAAGCACCAGCATATCCTAACAGAATACAATGAATGCTATCATCTGGAACATTAGATCAGTCAACACAATGCAAGCCTTTGAAAGACTGATCACACTGCACAACAAACATCATTTTGAATTCATTGGCATCATGGAGCCAATATAACAACTTAGAAAAATGGATCAATACAGAAGAAGAATTGTCCTGTCTCAAGCTATTGCAAATATCTCCAATAAAATCTGGGCATTCATTGATAATGCCTATGAATCACAATCCTGTCAGATACAATACAACAACTCACTTTGAAGCTCCTTCACATGGAAACAAAAATGGAAATCATTCTCACACTAGTCTATGCCAAATGCACCTCAACCGAAAGGATAGAACTGTAGGATTCATTGTATGCCTTGGCTCAAAAAATAACAACACCTTGGTTAGTGGGGGGAGACTTCAATGTCATATGTGATCAAGAAGAAAAATTTGGTGGATTACCTATTCCTTTCAATGAGGTAGATGACTTCAATCACTGCATCAACATTTGTAGCTTAACAAACTTGGGATTCAAAGGGAGCATTTTCACATGGTGGAATGGGAGAGCAGATGAGGATGGCATATTCAAGAGGCTAGACAGATGCTTAGCCAATCCAATTTTTCAGCAAGCTTTTCCAAAGATTGATATCACACATCTGTCCAAAATTGGCTCGGATCATAGCCCCCTCTTCCTGCAATTTGACAAGGAAACAAAATCAATCAGGAAGCCTTTCAAATTCCTTAATTTCTGGACCAAACAGGACACCTTTGAAGCAATGGTAAGAGAGAATTGGGAAGCAGACTTTCATGGCGACCCCTTCATACTCTTCAATTACAAGCTCAAAAAATTGAAAAAAGCACTATCACTTTGGAGCAAAGCAACATATAGGAACATCTTTCAAAACATAGCAAGCATGGAAGAAGTAGTTTTAGTACATGAAACATATATAGGAGAAAGGCCAACTGCACAAAACAGAGAAAGATTACAAAAGGTACAAGCACGGATGATCAGACACTTAGCTATAGAAGAGCAATTTTAGAAACAAAAAGCAGGAATGGCATGGTTCAAAGATGGTGACAAAAACACCAAATTCTTCCATGCTGAAGTGAATGGCAGAAGAAAAAGACTTCAATTAAGAAGAATCCAAAATAGTGCTGGCATCTGGATTGAGGAGGCGGGACAAATTGTGGAAGAAGCCATAAATTTCTACAAAGATCAATTCACAGAAAGAACAAGAACAACTCCCTCTGATTTCAGAATCTTGGACAACATATAGCAAGTGATTGATATGCAACAGAATTCAGAGCTGAACAAAGTACCAACAAAAGAAGAAATCAAGCATGCTATTTTTAGCTTGAATGGGGAAAGTGCAGGGGGACCAGATGTATTCACATGTGCCTTCTACCAAAATTGCTGGGAAATCATTGGAGATGACATACATAATATGGTTGCAGCCTTCTTCTCAAGAAAACAACTACCAAAATGTGTAACTCACACAAATTTGGTCCTTCTTCCCAAGAAGAAAGAGATAGTGACATTTTCTGACATGAGGCCCATAAGCCTTAGCAACTTCATCAATAAAATCTTCTCGAGAGTCATACATGAAAGGATGATTGCAACATTACCTTCTCTCATCTCTCAAGAGCAAGCAAGATTTGTAAAGGGTAGAACAATAGTAGAAAATGTTCTTCTAGCACAGGAAATCATTACAAACATCGGGCTAAGAACAAGAGCAGGGCCAAATGTATTCATCAAGCTAGACATGACCAAAGCATTCGATCGACTATCCTGGCTATTCATGACAAAAGTGCTAAGAAAAATGGGTTTCAATGAAGCTTTCATTGGCATGATCTTCAACATTATGGGTAATAACTGGTACTCAATCCTTATCAATGGTCAACCACATGGATTCTTCGAATCGACAAGAGGTGTCAAACAAGGTGATCCATTATTACCTACTCTGTTCATCCTGGCTGCTGAAGCCTTTTCGAGAGGATTGAATGCACTACACCAAAATCTCTACTTCTGTGGTTTTGGAATGCCAAAATGGAGTCCAAAAATCAATCATCTATCCTATGCAGATGATATGATCATCTTCTCATCTTCTGATGCCACCTCACTACAACTGATAATGAAGGTCCTATATGCATATGAAGCAGCATCAGGTCAGCTAATCAACAAAGGAAAATATGCTATATATATGCATCATTCGGCCAACACAAAGGTAATTTCAAAAGTAGAAAGAATCACAGGCATCGGAAGGCTGGAATTTTCATTCATCTACCTAGGCTGCCCTATCTTCTACTCCAGAAGAAGGATCATATACTACCAGGACATAGTCAACAAGGTACGAGATAGACTGCAATCTTGGAAAGGCAAATTACTCTCAATTGCAGGTAGAGCTGTACTGATAAAACATGTACTGCAGAGCATGCCGGTACATCTACTTTCAGCTGTAAATCGTCCAAAGCAGGTAACTAACAACCTTCACAAACTTTTTGCACAATTCTTCTAGGGTAGCATAGTGGGAGGCAACAGCACACACTGGTCCTCATGGAATAATTTATGCATTCCTTGGGAGGAAGGGGAGCAGGCTTTAGATCGGTGCACGACATGTCCAAAGCGCTCTTCTGTAAATTATGGTGGAATTTCAGAACCAAGCCCAGCCTCCGGAGTGCATACATGTGTCAGAAATACTGCGAAAAACTCAACGCAATAATTGTTCCATGGAAAAGAGGATCACAAACATGGAAGAAAATGCTAGAATGCAGAGAAATCATAGAACACCAAATCAGCTGGCATATCAAAATGGGATCCTCACTCTTCTGGTATGACAACTGGACTGGACTGGGAGCACTTTACTTCATAGTACCAGCAAATTTCCCAATTGATGAATCAATTCATAATGTGAATGATGTCTTGCAAAACGACAATTAGAATATGCAACAACTGTCAGAATCTTTGCCACATGAAGTGGTAGAACACATAATAACCTCAATAAAGCCTCCAAACATGGGTGACAATCTAGACATCCCATACTGGATGCTACAAAATCAAGGACACTTCACTGTCAAAACTGCTTGGGAATACCTCAAAATAAGAGAACAACCAAGAAGAGCATATAAGATGATCTGGGTCAAAGGGCTTCCTTTCAGGATTGCTTTCTTCATGTGGAGAGTCTGGAGGGCAAAATTGCCGCTAGATGACCTCATGAAAAGATGGGTTACCAACTGCCTTCAAGATGTTGGTGTTGCACTGAACCAAAGGAAAAAACATTGGTGCATTTATTTTTCACTTCCAACACTGCAACCAGGGTATGGAAATACTTTCTACAAAGAGCAGGAATAGCATTAGATGGACTATCCTTCCATCAAGCAATAACAAAAGGTTGGACAGCACAAATAATCCACAGACTCAAAGCAGTGCTACAGGCAGTTCCTTCCTGCATAGTATGGGAACTCTAGAAAAGAAGGAATAGCTGCAAACACGGAGAAACAGTCTCAGCTGGCAAAGTTATCTATCAAGTCTCCACAGCACTACAAGCTCTAGTTAAAACTAGAAAGCCAGGAATCAATGTCCCACACAAATGGCAAGATCTCCTACACTTGTTGGAAAACTACACTCCAAGACTAAAATTCAACAAAGTCATATGGGAATTCCCCAAGCAAGGATGGGTAAAAGTCAACACTGATGGAGCATCAAAAGGAAATCCTGGAAGAAGCTCAATAGGATACTGTGTGAGAAATGAAATGGGGAGCTACTATATGCACTCGGCAAAGAAATCCCTGAAGGAACAAACACAGTAGCAGAAGCAACAGCCATTGCTGAAGCTCTAAACTACTGCAGATCACAAGGATTATCTCACATATGGCTGCAAACAGATTCAATGCTTTTAAACAACATCATTAATGGAATCTGGAAACCACCCTGGTGCATAACTGATCGAGTAGAAGAGATACTCCAATTAAAAGAATCCCTTGCACTAATTGTAACACACACTTACAGGGAAGGATATAAACTAGTTGATCACCTAGAAAACTATGCTCTGGAATTTGGAAGAACTGAATGCCACCATTTCTACCAACTAAACTCACAGGGCAGAAGAATACAGAATGCAGATAAAACACAATGCCCATACATAAGAATAAAGGTAGCAAGATAACCAGCAGCACACAATACATAAAAAATCTCAGAAAAGAACAGAAATGGATGGGATCCTGTCACCACATCAGGAAAATAAGCTCTTGCAAGCTTATCTACAGGTTGAAGCTGAAATCACCTCTTCATTTTGATGAAATGACTGTTTTAGTTTTGCAGGAGGACTGGGTTGCAGGGATAACAGAAGGAATGCCCCCTACACAAAGCACAAACCTAGCATCAAACAAGAACCTGTCCATCACAAGCTCACAGGATATTCAACTGCAGCAACTTCACATTTTTCCCATATCTTCTTGGCTAGTCTTGCAGGGATACTGCGGAAGCATGGACAGTGAAAGACAGCAACCTGAACAGACAATGGAGGTCAGCAGCACCAGTGACAATAGTGATATTTCCAGTGAAATCAGCAACACCAGGGAAAGACAAAAGATAGAGCACAAACAGCAATTGACTTGCTTAAGAATCAGCAGTCAGCCCACCAACAAAGATATTAGCATTGATCATGCAATGGAGAAAATATCACAACTGCAGCAAAGGCTAAAAGAGATACAAACACAGCAGACATGTATTTTCCAGCAAAAATCAGGAAGGCAGAGTGCTTCCAGTGAAATCAGCAGCACCAGTGAAAAACAAATGATAGAACTCATGCAGCAGCTTCAACAGTTGACCTATTTCAGGAACAGCAGTCAGGCCACCAACAAGGTCACTAGCATTGATCACTCACAACAGCAGCAAAGGTCAAAAGACATAGCAGACATGTACTCTTCAGCAGAAGGCAGAACACATCAAGGCACCAGGAAGGCAGAATATAAAGAGGCTACCAGAAGGACCAGCAACAGTTAACTTTTCTGCTAGTTTTGCAGGGATATTGAAGAAACACAGACACTAAAAGGAAGATATCTGAGCAGCTAATAGAGAACAGCAACACCAGTGACAATAGTAGTGTTTCCACTGAGAGCAGCAGCACCAGTGACAGACTAAGATCGGAACTCAAGCGGCAGTCATCTTGCTTCAGCAACAGCAGACATGCCATCAATCTCACCTCAGCAGATATTAGCATTGATCAGGAGCAATATCATCTCAAAATTCATTTACACATTAACAAGGTTCTTCTTTGCAGGTTACCTGCTAACAGGAAGATCAAAGCTGCAGACACATATCCTGCTCAAAATCAGGAAATCAGACGTGTAGCCAGGACAGCTGCTTATCAGAAGCTCAGCAACAAAGAGGAGGACAAAATAACTTGCTTCTTTATCAGGAAGGAGAAGAACAATATGGAGGAAACAGTAAAGCAAAATCAGAACAATGCAAACAGCACACACTGGCATACACTGATCCTTGACAGCCAACACATCAAATGGTTGCCTACTAACATGAAGGAAAAGATGCAACATGAAGAAAAAAGGCAATCAAAAGCAGAACAAAGCCAACAATATATCGCCCAAAGTAAGAAGAAGACATATGCAGCACATGCACAACAAAAAGCAGCAAAGCACCAGCAACAACAAGAATACATCAGATCACTGCAGAGAATGGACAGCAGGAACAGAACAGTGCAATATAACCAAAGAACACAACAGTAGCAGAATAACATCAAGGCAGATTTCAGAAGACATCACAACATTGTCAAAACAGATCAATACAGATGTTCAAAGCAGAAATTCAGCAGTCTTAACTACTTCCTACAAAAGCAGCACTCAAAAACACACAAACATCAACAACAGTATCCCCATACTGAATACAACAGTACCTTGAACAACGTAAATGGCTGGATAAGGTCCAGATTATTGACACAAATCCAAGGTGTGGTATTAGTACTCACAATACTCAATCTCTTACATTTTTATCAATCATTATGGAACATACCAGCCAGCACACATCTTTGGGAGCACAATTGCACACAAACACACTATATCAGTAAGGGAAACAAGCTACAAACAACCACACAAAAAAGTCAGACAACAAAAGCAGCACACGGCAGACAACAACATCCCAATTCACAAACACACAAGGCAGGACAGAAGCAGCAGACTCAAAAAACAACACCACAATTAACAAAGACACTCAAACCTAAGGAAAGCACAAGAAAAAAGGAGGATCAACAGCAATATACAGGAGGCAGCAAACACAACAAGCAAAGAAAATCAGCATCATCAACAAACTCAATCACCAGAACAGATCTGAACATCAAAAGCAATCAACAGGATTAGACCATTCAAAGCAACACACATCAACCAACTCAATTCATAGCACAGAACAGAATCAACAACAATAATATCAGCCTTGAAGAGGACCAGACAGCACCACATAATTCATCAAATGCAATCATAGAACAGGAAGCAACATTGAAAGAAGACAAAGAAACAAACAAGTATGCAAGGACACACCAACAGCAGGCAATGCACTCACACCAATACAACATCAACACCAGTAACATCAACATAGAGAATCTGATTCATCAGACATCACACACCAGTAGCAGCTTAATCACTAGCAACCATAAACAAGTACAGCCAATAGCTTCACCAACACAACAGTGCAGGCACAAGAAACACAAGGATAAATATCTTCAGCTTGGCTTTCCCTCTTTCAGGAGTCAAAGCAAAACTAAAGACAACTCGCGCTTTTTTGATATCTTTTTGCAAATTCCTGACAGCATTGACATTTGTCAGAGGTACATATGGGAGATTAAATCTCACATCCATTTAGTCAGAATAGGAAGATATATACTTTTTTGTATAGCTGACCTAAGAAAACTTGTACATACGACTGTCTAATACAAAATGGGCAATCGTCGCACTACCATAGGTCTAGCCTCTCACTACTACTTAGGTACTTATAGTCAGTACTTTAAGATGATCATAAGTGCATGTACTTTCTTTTGGGAGGTAAGGCCCACGTCCCCTCCGTTTTGTATTTGGTTTTATAAATAATAAAAACTCTATTTAACCAAAAAAAAAGGACCAAAAACTTACAAAAATGATTCCATGACTCAGGAAAAGTTGGAGTTGTGGTCGGGATGATGTCCCTCGTAGCAATGACGACGAATCGTTCTATCCATCCACGATCATTGTCATCATCTATGTTGGTAAGGAGAGCATGGTGACCACGCTTACTAAGGTTTATTACTCCCCCACGAAAAACCTTAGGAGAGTATAGTTTCATTATATGTGCATGAGTTAGGTTTCTCTTGTCTCAGTGCACAATTAATGAAGGCAGGCCATCGTTCGCCATATAGATGAGCCTACTTGTGCTAAGCAGACATGTTATCAGCGGCAAAACTTTAAAACTATTGGGTCGAGCCCTTTACTCGACCCCAAAGAGAATGAACCCAAGGTAAAGGGGTACGTATAGACATACGTTATTCCCTCCTTGGAATAGGTAACTCACTTTGCCATATCCGGAGCAATGATTTCAATATGGTGAAAGTTGCAGACCTCCTTCACAGTTGGGATATTACAAAGGAGAATGGAGGGGGGGGGGGTTCCTACTAACTGGCCAAACCGGTGGCTTTGAGGGTTTGCAGAAGAAGCTTTTTCTTTAAGGTCATTTGCAGTACTGAGTTGAAGAGTTATGATGGTGCTAACAGTTGGAGAATCAAACTCAACATCAACCTCCTTGTCTTTGTTTTTCGTCGGGTCTTGTCACGACCCAAAATCCCAAGTGCCATTTTGGCGCCTATCATGGTACTAGGCAAGCCGAGAAATCACACATACCAACATCTTGAAATTTAAAATATACAAAAATATGCTAAGTAAGTAAAAGTCTCATAAAACTGAATGAAAACGTCACAGGTCAATACAGAATTTTCCAAAACCCGGGTGTCACTGAGTACATAAGCATCTATACAATAACATAGTCCGATACACCATCTAAGAAAATAGAATCAAATAAGTAAGACTGAGAGATAGGGGAGGAGAGTCAAGGTCTGCGAACGCCAAGGCAGCTACCTCGATAATCTTTGAACGGATCTGCACACAAAGTGCAGGGTGTAGCATGAGTACAACCAACTCAATAAGTAACAAGCCTTACCTTTGGACTGAAAGTAGTGACAAGTCCGAACAATACGGTCCAAATACATAATTAATCAATATGAAAATATACAGAACATATGACAGTAATATCTAGAGAAACTCATAATTTCCAGGTACCAATACAGGAATATGTGCCTCCCAAGTTTAACAGTTAAATTCAGAACAGATAAAATATGTCAAGTCTGAATGATATGAGGAATATGACATCTTTATATCTACATGCCAACATGCATATTGTATGTGATGCAACACAATGAAAGCCTCGCGTACTCACACTCACGGAGTACTCAACCTAACTGTCTCAATTCCTACTTACCATACTCAATCACTCAGCACTGTAAGGGCAGATCTAGCCCATGGTAGATCCTGCCCAAATGCTACTAAATGCTGTTGCGGCATGCAGCCCGATCCTATCGTGAATCAATAGCAATTGCGCTCACTGTGGGTGTGCAGACTCTGGAAGTACAGATCCAGCCCAAGCACTATAATAAGCCAATCATGGCATGAATCAATAAAGCCTGCTGCGGCGTGTAGCCCGATCTAATAAATATCACTCACAAACAGGCCCTCGGCCTCACTCAAGCATCAATAGGATTTATAAGGTAAGGTTTAGCTCGGTATGTGTTTGCTTAGGCATATAGGCGACACTACTCGAGTTTCTGTCCCCCTTACTTGTATTTTCCTTTGCGGTTGCTTTTATTATGAATACAAACTTATAAATGCCAAAAAAAATATATTGAGGAAAAAAAAAAGCATCAATCGCTCCAGTCCTTCGAGCTCACAACACTCATGATACGTAGCCCAAATCAATGATACATGATGTGACAATATATGATAACAGAGACTGAGATATGATATGCAATGATGAATGCGACTGAGTACATAACTACAATTAAGCAAATAACTCAACAACAAAGAACGACCACTGTGGGTCCCAACAGTACCAACATATAGCCTAAACATGATTTCTAGCATAAATCACAGCTGAAGTGCTCTAACACATAGAGTACAGTATAATATCCATAAAAGATAGCTACACAGTTCCATGGAATCGACTAAATCACAATTTATACGGTGCACACCCACACGCTCGTCACTAACATGCATGTCACCTCAACACCAACCACATAGCACGTAATTTCAGGGGTTTATACTCCAAAACCAAGTTTAGAAGTGTTACTTATCTCAAACCGTGCAAATCTCAACTCCAACAAGCCCTTGACTCACGAATCGGCTTCTGAATGCCTCGAATCTAGCCACAAACAGTTCGATACAATCAACTCAAGCTATAGGAATGAAATCCATATGAAAATGCTATGTTCTTAATCAAAAGTCAAAAAGTCAATTCAAAAGTCAACTCCCCGGCCCACGTCTCAGAATTCGATAAAATTACAAAATACGAACACCTATTCAACCACGAGTCCAACCATACAAAATTACTCAAACCGGAAACCAAAATCCCGCTCAAATCCCCAAAATTTAACCTAAAAAGTTTTCTCCATTTTTCAAAAGTTTCACCCCAAATCATTAATTAAATGATGAAATCAAAGATATATTCATGTAATTTAACCAAAACCGAGTAAGAATCACTTACCCCAATCATTCCCTTAAAAATCTCTCCAAGAGGCGCCTCAATCCGAGCTCACAAAATTAAATTGTGAAATAAACTCAAACCCTCGTTTTTGAGACTTAAAATTCTGCCCAGATATCCCTCAATCGCGATCGCGAAAAATGCTTCGCGATCGTGAAGCACAACACTAAGCTACGCAGAATTAACTCTACGCGAATGGGACAATCTCCATGAGAACGCGAAGCACTGCCCCCTCAGACCTACGCGATCGCAACCCCCTTCACGCGATCGCGAAGAATAAAGCACGTGACTAGCTCCTGCCTCATTTCCTCTTCACGAACGTGGTTTATCCCACGCATTCGCGATTCACTGCCTGACCAACCAACGTGATTACAGACTCTTGCTCGCAAATACATAGAGTAAAATTCCCAGCTGCCCAAACAAGCCTTCACGATCGTAGACCTATCCACGCGATCGCATAGAAGGAAACTAGACCTGTACACCAGAAAAACTTCAGCAATCTTCAAAGTCCCATTTCACTCTGTTAACCATCTGAAATCCACCCAAGACCCCCAAGACCCCAAACAAACATACCAACAAGTCCTAAAACATCATACGAACTTAGTCGAGGCCTCAAGTCATATCAAACAACATCAAAAATACGAATAGCACCCCAATTCAAGCCTAATGAACTTATGAACTCCTAACTTCTACATTTAATGCCGAAACATACCAATCAAGTCCGATTGACCTCACATTTTGCACACAAGTCATAAATGTCACAACGAACTTATTCCAACTTCCGAAACCAAAATCCAAGACCGGTAACCACAAAGTCAACACTCGGTAAAACATCTTAATTTCCAAAACTTCAAATTTTTCAACTTTCGCCATTTCAAGCCTAAATCAACTACGGACCTCCAAATCACTATCCGGACAAACTCCAAAGTCCAAAATCACCCAACGGAGCTATCAGAACCATCAAAACTCTATTTCAAAGCCATTTACACATAAGTCAATATCCGATCAACCTTTCTAATTTAAGCTTCCAACCTTGAGACTAAGCATCTCAACTCATTAGATAAGCTTTTACTTTTAATTTTAACATTGATCTTTTAATCGAACCTTAGGAGAGGGCATCTTTGTGTTTCGATTGTCTTATCCCGAGGTTAGTTGGCATTATATGGGGTTGAACTCGGATCGCCTACATGGGGACAAATCGGGCTGTAGTTTAAACGGTTGGTATCGATCGTAATTACTGTTCAGTAAACCGAGGTCAAGATATAAAAGATCGAAGACCAAGACCGAATAACACCGAAGCAAGAATATCGAGGTATCAAAGATCGAAGGTCGAGACCGAACAACATCGAATCCGAACTTGAAGCCATGGCACCCGAGATGAACCTATTGAGCTCGATTCAGGGAAGTGCCCTAGGGTAAGTTATCAAATTTGAATGACAAAAGAACCGAAAATCCCGTGATAAGTAAGCATCTCGGAGGGAATCACGACATCAATCAATAAGACCGTTAAATCAGCACATCAAGAGATATTTTACCTTGTAAACAGATTCTTTCCTTGTATAAATGATTATCCCCACACTATATAAATGGGCAATGTAATTATTCTAGGACCTCTCACGAAACAATCATCAATACAAAGAAATGAAGTCTGTTTTTATTATTTTACACATTATTTTATTCGTCTGATTTCATTCATACTTACTGTTCATCTTGGAGAATCAGTCAAGGCCAGGATTATCCAAGGCTTGTGGTTTGCATTTTTTCCCCATTTATTTACTGACTTTAATTTTCATTATATTATTCGTTATTTGTATCAAACTAAATCATGTATCCTTAAAACCGCGTATAAATTCAATTGTTATCCGAAGCCAAGGGTAAACAGTTTGGCGCCCACTGTGGGGCTAAGGATAATCGTTTTACACTTGCTCTATGAAGTATCTCTGATTTCAGATTACAGTACAGCTATGTCGCATTCACAATTTGTGCCTTTGTACGTCGATAATGAATTTGATCATCAAGGCGAAAACAACAACACAGCACCCGGTGATTAGGTTCCCCTTCACCCGATCGACGCCAATTCACAAGTGGCAGTCGATGTATATCAAACTGCTAGTCCGTCAAATAGCGTTCGTAGGGAACATCGATCAACAGCACAGGGTCCCCAAAACGACGAAAGGGACGGGATTAGCCTCAGAATGATCTTTGAAATGTTGCAAGCCCAGCAGGCAGCCATTGCTCAATTACAAAAACGAAGCCAAATATCGAACAAAGTTGAGCTCGGCCCTCTCGGGGAACTATTCCTGGGAATGAACCAGTCACAGAAGAGCCGAATGAAAGTGAATCGAGGGCAAACTCCGGGGTCATGAGGATGCTCGAGGAATTAACCAGACAAGTCGAGTCTGGAGAGAAAAAAATCGAGGCTAACGATAAAAAGGTAGAAACGTACAATTCCAGGGTGGATCAAATCCCGGGAGCACTCCCGATATTAAAGGGCTTGGATTCCAAAAAAATTTGTACAGAAACCTTTCCCATCGAGCGCCGCTCCAAAACTGATACCCAAGAAATTTCGCATGCCGGAAATCCCCAAGTACAATGGAACAACCAACCCAAACGAGCATGTGACTGCATACACATGCACTATAAAAGGGAACGACTTAGAAGACGACAAGATCGAGTCCGTTCTCTTGAAAAAGTTCAGAGAAACCTTGTCGAAGGGGGTTATGACATTGTATTATAAATTACCCCCTAATTCTATTGACTGTTTCGCTATGCTTGCAGATTCCTTTGTAAAAGCACATGCAGTCGCTATCAAAGTAGAAACGCGGAAGTTGGACCTATTCAAACTCAGACAAAAACATAACGAGATGCTCAGAGAATTTGTATCTCGTTTCCAGATGGAGCGGATGGACCTGCCACCGGTCACTAACGATTGGGCTGTTCAGGCCTTCACCCAGGGGCTCAACGCTCGAAGTTCGACGGCTTCACAAAAACTCAAGCAAAACTTGATAGAATATCCAGCCGTCACATGGGCAGATGTACATAACCGATACCAATCGAAAATCAGAGTCGAAGATGAACAACTTGGAGCCCCTTGGGGATCTATTTATCCCGTCAGAACTCATGATAGAGTTTGAAGGGAGATTTATCGTGAACCGAGATTGAATAGAGATCGATATCGGCCATATCATGGGATAGAAAAATCACTACAGCAAGGCAAAACTCCCCAAGACACGAAAGGAGAAATGATCAAGGTCGAAATAACCGAGGGCCCATAATTAAAGGCAATTTAGAGAGAGCCACCTGTCACCAAGAAGCACCACAGTTATCAGAATACAATTTCAATGTTGATGCGGCTACTCTCATAACAGCTATCGGTCGCATCAAGGACACTAAGTGGCCTCGAACCTTATAATCAGATCCGACCTAAAGGGATCCTAATATGATATGCAAATATCACGGCACACACAGACACATGACAGAAGATTGTCGACAATTAAGAGAAGAGGTGGCAAGGTTGCTCGAAAACGGACATCTTCAAGAATTTTTGAGCGACCGAGCGAAGAATCATTACCGAAACAGAAATAGACAAGCAAACCAAGAAGAGCCACAACACATGATTAACATGATTATTGGCAGAATAGATGCCCCTCAAGGTCCGATGCTGAAACGCACCAAGATATCCATCACCAGGGAAAAATGCACTCGAGATTACGCGATGGAGGGAATCCTACATTTTAGCGAGGAAGATGCATAAGGGATTATGCAACCTCACGATGACGCGCTAGTGATATCTGTGCTTATACACAGAATTAAAAATGAAGCCCGTATTGGTCGACCCTGGCAGTTCGGCCAATATAATCTGGTCATGGGTCGTAGAACAACTCGGTCTGACGGATCGAATTGTCCCTACAGTTTGAGTACCCAATGTGTTCAACATGGCGTGTGAAACAACCAAGGGAGAAATAACGTTGCCGATAAACACTGCTGGAACCATTCGAGAAATGAAGTTTTGCGTAATCGGTGGGGACATGGGGTACAATGCTCTATTGGGGAGACCATGGATCCTTGACATGAGAGCCGTACCTTCGACGCTGCACCAAGTACTGAAATTCCCATCACCCGATGGAATTATAACGTTTTACAGGGAGCAACCGGCTGCGAAAGAAATGTTCGCAGCAGAAGAAATAACACCAGTACCAGCAATTCCTTCACAAAGGTCGAGAACAAGATGATATAGCGATCACAGACGTCATCCTCGACAAACGTAGATAACAAGCATATCTCGAGGATGACGATTACGGAATCCCTAGATCTTTCATCAGTCCCGATGAATCCGATGCTACCAAATCGACAATTAAGGAATTCGAGCAAGTCTCACTCCGATAAGACTTGCCCGAACAAAAGGTGTACTTGGGCTCGGGCCTAAGCTCCAAGCTCAGGACAATTTATCCAATTTCTTATAACTAACGAAGATTGCTTCGCTTGGTCCCACCTTGATATAACAGGTATACCACCAGAGATAACAACTCACAAGCTAAGCCTGGATCAGAAGTTCCAACTAGTCAAGACAAAAAGGAGGCCTCAGTCCGAGATCAAACACGCATTCATCGAGGATGCTGTAACTAAGCTTCTAAAGATAGGGTCCATTCGGGAGGTTAAATACCCGGAATAGTTAGAAAACGTAGTAGTAGTCCCTAAAAAAGGGAGTAAACTAAGAATGTGTGTTGATTATAAGAATCTGAATAAGGCATGCCCAAAAGATTCTTTCCCTTTACCCAACATCGATCGGATGATCGATCCTACCGCTGGCCATGAGACCCTTACGTTTCTCGATGCTTACTCTGGCTATAACCAAATACGAATGGACCCGACTGACCAGGAAAAAACATCCTTCATCACTAAGTATGGCACATACTGTTACAACGTGATGCCATTCGGGTTAAAAAATGTAGGAGCCACTTACCAACGCCTAGTAAACCGAATGTTTGAAAAAAAACTAGGAAAAACGATTGAAGTTTATATTGATGATATGTTAGTTAAGTCCCTGCGAGCAGAGGACCATTTGAACCATTTGCAGGAAACATTCGATGTGCTGAAGCAATACAACATGAAGTTGAACCCGGAAAAATGCACATTTGGTGTGGGCTCGGGCAAGTTCCTCGGTGTCATGGTCTCGAATCGAGGAATGGAAATCAACCCCGAAAAGATCAAGGCTATCGAAGACATCACAGTTGAAGATAATGTGAAGGCTGTACAAAAGCTGACAGGTCATATAGCTGCTTTGGGACGATTTATTTCAAGATCATCCGATAAAAGCCATCGATTTTTCAATCTATTGAAAAAGAAGAACAACTTCTCATGGACACCGGAATGCCAACACGCTTTAAAAGAGCTTAAAAGGTATCTGTCTAGCCCGCCCTTACTACATACACCGAAGACAGGTGAACGACTGTACCTTTACCTTGCGGTCTCGAAAATAGCGATAAGTGGAGTTCTAGTTCGAGAAGAGCAAGGTACGCAATTTCCAATTTATTACGTTAGCAGAACCTTAGGCGAGGCTGAAACTAGGTACCCTCATTTGGAAAAATTGCCACTCGCTTTGTTGAGTGCCTCCAGAATACTGAAGCCTTATTTCCAGTGTCATCCCATATGCGTCGTAACGACTTACCCGTTAAGAAGCATAATGCATAAGCTCGAGCTCTTCGGCCGATTGGCCAAATGGGCTATCGAAGTAAGTGGGTATAATATCGAATATCGACCCCGAACCGCCATTAAATCTCAGGTGTTGGCAGATTTTGTCACCGATTTTAGACCATTCCTAATACCCGTGGTCGAAAGGGAGCTACTGGCCCGATCAGGGACCCTTTCGGGAGCATGGACCCTGTTCACAGATGGTGCCTCAAACGCGAAGGGATCGGGGCTTGGTATCGTGCTAAAGCCCCCAATCGGTAACACAATTTGACAGTCTATTAAGACTGTGAAATTAACTAACAATGAAGCAGAATATGAGGCCATGATTGCAGGTTTAGAACTAGCCAAAAGCCTGGGAGAAAAAATAATCGAAGCTAAGTGCGACTCCCTTCTTGTGGTAAATCGGGCTCTAGTTTATACGGTTGGTATCGATCGTAATTACTGTTCGGTAAACCGAGGTCAAGATACCAAAGATCGAAGAGAGAGACCGAATAACATCGAAGCAAGAATATCGAGGTATCAAAGATCGAAGGTCGAGACCGAACAACATCGAATCAAAACATGAAGCCATGTCACCCGAGACGAACCTATTGAGCTCGATTCCGGGTAGTGCCCTAGGGTAAGTTATCAAATTTGAATGACGAAAGAACCGAAAATCCCGTGATAAGTAAGCATCTAGGCGGGAATCACAGCATCAATCAATAAGACCGTTAAATCAGCGCATCAAGAGATATTTTACCTTGTAAACAGATTCTTGCCTTGTATAAAAGATTATCCCCATGCTATATAAAGGGGCAAATAATTATTCTAGGGCATCTCACGAAACACTCATCAATACAAAGAAAGGAAGTCTGTTTTTACTATTTTACACATTATTTTATTCGTCTGATTTCATTCATACTTACTGTTCATCTTGGAGAATCAGTCAAGGCCAGGATTATCCAAAGCTTGTGGTTTGTATTTCTTCCCCATTTATTTACTGACTTTAATTTCCGTTGTATTATTCGTTATTTGTATCAAACTAAATCACGTATCCTTAAAACCGCGTATAAATTTAATTGTTATCCGAAGCCAAGAGTAAACAGGCATAAAAATAATACCACAATTATAGTATTAATCTTTCGAATTACTATTCTTATCCTTCAACACAAATGACCCCTAAATGTCTTATTTATTATTATTTTTTTAACAATTGGGTTTTACTTCTATTTAGTCTTTTTATTTGAATTTTGTGTGGAGAGTGAATCATAGATAGTAGGACGAGAGGAGGTAAAGCTCTATAGTTTGGTTCATAGACAAGATTGTATAAAATGAATCACAAATGACTATTTCTCGTTTATCTTTGGCCTGTATTAAAGGCAATACGGGTCTGAAGTGCAGAGGGCATTTTTTTTATTTTATTTTAGTAGTTCTAAAAATATATGCTAATGCTTATAATTTTTATTCTACATTCAATATTGTATAAAATTATACATAAATTTGTGCATGGTTTATACACGTATTATTTATAAGAAGAGGCAAATTGGAACCAAACAAGGTGCACGTTATGCTGAATAATAATGTTATGTAATAATAACAACTAGACCTCTTAGTTTTTATGAAATACACTATTCCTTTCCTTAGCAAAAAAAAAAAAGAAAAAAAGAAAAAAAAGAAAAGTCTTATTCAATTAAAAAAACAATGTTTAAGTTAGATCAAATTTACCTATGGGAATAAATTCTCCTTGTTTGGTGGAAAACAAGTTTTCACTTAAGTGACACATGATGAACTTGAAAGACAAAACTGAAACTTTGATCCAACTTCTGGGTACTTAATTTTTTCTTAATAATCGTGAAATGTCTACATTTATGAAAGAGGTTAAGTTTTCAGAATAGCCATTTTGATTTGATTTTTAGCACAAATTTCTTTTAAAGTAGATACAATCGTTTTTAACCTTTAAGAAACACATTTTAAACAACTTGTCTAACTCTAATGGATCCTCTGGTCTTGTTTGTTTTCTTGAGATTAAGCTGTCTAAATCTACTTACATAATATTTAAAATTAACAGGTTCGAATTAAATACATGTCAAAATATCGTATTAAATATTAATCAGAAAGCAATTAAAACAGTTTGTTTTCATAAAATTCAAATAAGATACCATGTATTTCATCTAATACACAATAAAGTATCAAAAAAAATATTATATAGTAATTGGTGATGGTGGCTATGCGTGGTGAATTATAATGGTAATTAGTAGTGATGGTGGTTGATGGTATAATTATGGGTAGTAGTTAGTGATGGTGATGGCTAACAATATTGATTAATGGTGACAGTTAATGAAGATAATAGATGGTAACATTTGATAATTATGGTTGACAATGGTAATAAATAATTGCGATAGTGATTGATAATCGTGATTGAAAATATATGGTACTAGCTGGTGGTGGTGATTATCGTGTGATTGGTGGAGATTTAGACAGTAGTTGGTGTGGTGATGATTGTAAACAGTAGCTAACTGCAGTGACGACCGGCTGTTTTCAACAATGGTGATGGTTGTGATTGCGGACGGTGAACGTCAATGGTGGTATTAATAAAAGTGGGTGATATCAGCAGTTACTAGTGAAAGTAGATGGAGCATTATTGAAAAGCTTTTTTTTTTTTTTTTAAATATAAAAATTCTTTGTGGGTATATTATTGTAATAGTAATCAGATTCGTTAAGTAATTGTAATAAAAAATAAATGAATTTAATGATTGATCTGAAATAACTAAGATTAAAATATGCAAAAACCAACACATTTCATGACTAGAATCTAGATACTTAAGATGTAAACACAAATTTGAGGTCTCAAGTGCACTACCTTGTGGAATGATTTCTAACGCATTGGATTTTGATACTTTTAATTTTTAAATTCAATAAGTATGATGTCACGATGATCGCACAATAAAGATAGAGAACATCTAAATTACAATTAAGGGTCGTGCTCCGTATCACAAATGTGACTTACTAACCTTTAACTTCGCATTCCGAAACCTTTCATAGCATCATCTGATGTGATATGATTTGCGTGCGTGGCCCGTGTAGTTTTTCGGAAAGTTTTTACTTTAAATTTTAAGAAAAATATGATGTTTGGCTATAAAAACTACTAGAGTTGACCGCAGTCAACATTCTTAGTAAACTATCTCGGATCGGTATTTTGATTATTCAGGTAGGTTTGTATGATGTTTTTCCTTACGCACGTTTCGCTAGGGTTTGGGGTGATCTCAGCGCGTTTCGGCGCATATGTGAAAAATTGTGAAAATTGAGTTCCAAGTTGAAATCCTTGAGTTTAAACGATCGATTCTTGATAGTTGATGCCATATTGATGATTTGAGGTATTAAGCAAGTTTGTAGGATGTTATTACATTTGCGTGTATGTTCGAGCTTAGGTGAGTTTCGGATTGATTTCGGACCATTTTTGGACTTGTTGAATTGCTGGTTTTCTGCTGGTGTATCAGTGCTTCGCGATCGTGAAGAAACAAAATATGGGGGCTGGGTCTGGATACACTACGCGAACGCGAGAGGCAGATGGTGATCGCAATGGCTTGGGGGGGCTGCCCTTCGCGAACGCGTAGGCTTGGGTTAAGATGGGGTAAGGCAGGTGGTGTCATTCATCATGAATGCGATACACGGGACGCGAACGGGGAGGCTTGGCTCGGAATTGTCTTCGCGAACGCGATGAGAACCTCGTGAGCGTGAAGGCCAACAGGCCTGTGCATTTCACGAATGCGGCATGTGCTTTGCGAACGCGAAGACCCTAACGACCAGTTAAATAAGAAGCTAAATGTCAGGATTTCATTGCTCTTCAAAATTTTTGTAATATAGAGCTCAGACTAGAGAGATTTTGAAGAGATTTGTCCCAACTTCATTGGTTAATACTTTTCTACTAATTTTGATGTATTTACATAATAACCCATTAATTTTTAACTTTAAATAGATGAATTTCATGATAGAAATTAGAGGTTTTGGGTAAAATTTAGCGATTATGTAAAATTGAGATATAGACCTCAAATTGAGGTTGGATTTTTAGACATATCATATAACTGACCTCTGGTGTGAATGGGTTATCGGGTTTTGGTAAGAATATCGGATTTCGACCAAGTACGCCCAGGGTTGACTTTTGTTGTCTTTTTTATTTTAGTTAAAGATTGAACATTTTTCATTCACGGTTGTTTCTCAAACTCATTTTGTATTATTTGAATTATAATTGGCTAGATTCGCTTGGTTTTGGAGGCATGTTTGAAAGGAAAAGTCGTGGTTGATAATTGATTTGATTGCTGAAGGAGGTAAGTGTCGTGTTTAACTTTGACTTGAAAAAATTAGGATTTTTTTGTCTATTTGTTGCATGAATTATGTGTGGGGACCGTGCATATGCGAGGTGACGAGTGTATATACGCTGTCGGGGGTTAAAGCATAGGGGTTGGGCTATTTATCTTTATATCTAATTTATTCTATGTTATATTTTTTTACATGCTTTGATTTGCTACATGTCCTCACCTGTTACTCATGCCTTGTTTGTTATCTGTCAATTAGTTGCTACATGTTTCAGTTTAATCATTCTTCAATCAATACCCGATTAATGCTATATGTTCCTACCTGTATTAATTGTCTATATTCATTGATTGTTGTCTTACTTGTCTTATTTGTCTTTACCTTACTTGTGCACTTTATTATATCGTCTCCGATTATGGGAGTCCTTTGGCTATCTTGTATTGATGATTTATCGAGGTTTGCAAATACGAGGTATTGGATATTCTCTGTCTGTACTGGTAGTTCCTTGATGTTCTATGCGCTATATTTTTGTTTGTGTTAAGGGTACGGAATTTGGCTATGTTTTTCCTGTTAATGAGTTTATATTGGGAACAGGTTGCGCGTTGCAAAAGTATTGAAATGAATTGATAATGGGAATGGGTGTTGCACGCCGCAATAGATATTGATATGATATTGGGATTGGATTGCATACCATAACAGATATTGATATGATATTTCGATCAGCTTGCACGCTGCAACAGATATTATGATAAATGTTGGGATCGGATTGCACGCTGCAACAAAGTATGATGTGTTGTAACTATTTGTAGCTATAGTGCTTTATTTTTGTATTGTTATATGAGGTTGTAAGATGATGTTATTCTAGGGACCTCTGTTAGTTGACCTTTGGGTCCCATTCTTATGAGTTTTTACTGCTTAATCTATATTTCTATTAATACTCGTATACGCTTTTTCTAAGTGTCATGTTATAGCCTCATCACTAATTCGTCGATGTGAGGCTCAGCATTTACAGAGTATATGGGGTCGGTTCTACTCATACTACACTTCTACACTACTTGTACGGATCCCTGTGTTGGTCCAAACATCACCTAGAGGAGATTGCTCGGATCCGACTCATATAGGAGACTTGAGGTAGAGTTGCATGACCTTCGAGGTTTTTAAAGTACCCTTCTGTCCTGTTTTACTGTTTATCTAATTTCAGACAGTGGTATTTCTTTTCAGACCATATATATAGTATTCTAGTTCCTCATGTACTTGTGATTCCAGATTTCTAAGATATGTATAAACTGCATTACTATTATATTTATCACATGTATTTCAGAATGTTTCAGTTTTAAATTATCAGTGTTCTGCTTTTAAATTGTTCAAATTGGTTAATGCTAGCTACATTTAGCTTGCCTAGCAAGTAAATGTTAAGCGCCATCACGACACCGTGGTTGAGATCTCGGATCGCGACATTAAATGACGATTAAATATCATTTGAGGTACTTAAATAACTATTTTATACCTTAAGTAACAATCATGGTCAATCTAGGGAGGAACTCAACAAAAGCCATGTTTGAGTATATCAAGTGGATGAGTATGCAAGATGCACTTATGAGGCAAAAGGCTCAAATAAAATAGTTTGAAGAAGATGACTCCAACACAAGATACTTTCACAGCCCAATCAGAGATGGAAGAAGGAAAGTAAAATTTCACAGTATCAAGGATCACAGAAATATATGGATCTAGGGTGATGACAAGATTTTTTAAAGTTGATGTTCACCATTTCCATCATATATTTAATATCAAGCACCAAAACTCCTTGGTAGAGAGAGGAGAGAGAAGCTCTGGAGATCGGCGATTAGCGAACGGAATCACAGTCGCTCATCAAAGAGCTCTAATGGCAGCGCTGGCAGGTGCTCACTAACGCTGAAGCTAGCTTCTCCACAACGCAGATTTTCTGTTTCTGTCTCCTCTGCTTCAGCTTCGTTTTGTAGCTGTTTAGGTAAAATCCTCTGTTTCTACGATTCTGTGATACAAATTTGAGCAGCCATGGCTGTCGCGAGCTCTCCCCGGCCTTTGGCTGTGGGAGAGAAACATCAAAACATTGCCGACGTAATCTATACCGATCCCAGAAAGTCATACGCTTCACAGTTTCATCAGAAACAATTCGCCGCAATGATATCGAAAATTGATTTATGCCCAGTGACTGTCGAATATGGTGAACCAACAATCAACTTCACCATAGATGAAGTTAATTAGTTTACAAGAGAGGAGGGACTACACCAAGCTGTTATCATGAAGTTTTCCTATGGAAAACCAGACCTGCAACTGATTCGAAGGAGTTTCCAGTCGCAATTTGATATTCAAGGTCGTTTAGCGTTGGGCAACTGAAATATCGTCACTTGTTGTTAGGTTCGATCTTTATGCAGATTTTGTCCAGTTTTTGTCGCGTTCAGCTGGCGTTCTTAAAGCCAATGGAGATGAATATTTCTTTAGAACTTTTTCATGGACACTAGGGTTCAATCCGAAGGAGGAAACTTCCATGGCTGTCGTTTGGATATCACTGCCAGGTCTGCCTCCTAACTTCTTTGCCAAAAGATCAGTTATGTCTATTGCTTCTGCTGTGGGCAAGCATCTTGCAGTTGACAAGGCGACACATGAAAGGACGAGACCTAGCACTGCTAGGGTTAAGGTGTTGATTAATCTTTTAGATGAACATCCAAATAAAGTTAGGTTACGCGTTGTCGACAAAGATACTGGGAAATTTGTTGTGTATTACCAGGCTATTATTTATGATAAGTTGCAAAAGTATTGCTCTTTTTGTAAGCACTAAGGTCATGACGGAACAGTGTGTCGTTTTTTGAAAGAAAAATATGGACAAAATGTAGTTTTCGCAGTTGATCGCAACAGGCCAGTCGATCGCAATTTGCCAGTAGTTGATACGAGCACTGTTGAGCAGCTTAAAGGCAATGCAAGAGATTTTTTTGAATGCTAAAAAAACTTCCCATCATGTGGTGCAAACAGCAGAAAACAATAGTAACCAACAGCTGCTGAATACTGGACTAGACAGTGTTGTTGTTGCTGATATTGGAAACAAAATAACAGCACACGATGGGGGTCGAGCTACTGCTGCTGCTGTTGATGATGAGTATCAGGATGATGCTACGAGGATGTTGAAGGGACAATCCAAAGCTACCATAAGGGACATTCCTGCTTCGATAGTTTTTGCGCGTATGCACACAGCTATTGCTGGTGTTCAAAACAATACTGCTGATCAAGCAGCTACTGCTGGACAATCTGGGAATGCAGCAAATTTGAAGGATGCATCCCACATTTTGGGTAATAAAAATGATAGGCAAGAGGCCATACATGGGGTATCTAAAGACCTTCGTAAGGTTGATGATGGTAAAAGAGAAGATACAAGCAAAAAGGGTGAGGTTTGGAACGTGGTAACATCTAAAAAATCGCCCACAAAGAAGGCTGCATCATCATGCCTGTTGAGCCCAGGTGTTCGACGAAATTCCTTAGGTAATGTGTCCAGCTCGAATAAATTTGATGTTTTGGCATTTGATAAGGTTCGACAACCTGAGTTGGCAATACCAAATGATAGTATGATGTCCAAGCAACTGGTTCCATGCGACAACACCGGACAAGAATGCCAACGCAGTGATATTGTGGTTAAGAATTTGGGTGTTCGACAGAATGTTTCAGAGAATAAAAGGGTGGAGGATCACAGTTCAAATGTACCTACACTGCAATTTTCCAGTCCTCACGTCGAACAGATTATCAAGGATGTGCAGGCTGCAATGATGTTACATACAAATATGGTTGGGCAGCCTTTAGTCACCTTGAACACTTCCGCCACTGGAAATAACAACGACGTTGTCCCAAGTTTGAGAGACATGGTTAGTAAAAGACAAACGAGTTATACAAAGGAGTGGTATACAAGAGGTAGATTTTGGGTGGATAAAGTTGACGATGATGAAGAAGACTGGGGAGATTATGACGAGGGTGAGTCGACTGACTATGCTGCCCTTGAGAGCGACGATGAAGATTTGCAGTCAGTAGCCTCTCCTCCAATGCAATCGAATCAAAAAAGCAAGTTAAACTTGAATGCCCCAGCTTTTATTCCTACAGAAACTCCATTGGCTGTGGCACCAGTAACTGCTGGACAGCAGCAGCAATTTCCCACAAACAGGTTAACTGTAGCAGATGGGCAGCAGCAGCAGTTTGATAAACTTGGGCAACAATTTGTTCACAGCAGTGCTGTGACTTTAAATACAGCAACACCTGCAACAGCTGGACAGGTACAGCAGAACTGTCGCACAAGCAGTCGAGGAAGTCTAGTGTGTAGAAACGACGAACAACAGCAGCAGCAGAAACTTTGCACTAGCAGTCCAGTGCAGTCAAGTGATATTAACAGTCCAGTGAGTAATCCTGCAAAATCTGTAAAGGAGCAGCAGCAGCAACAACCTCGAGCACATATTCTAGTGGTTTCAGCAGGAACACCTTGGAATCAGAAGCAGCAGCAGCGCATAGGAATGCCAACAATTCATAAATCAGATCAGATTGTAGTACCATTTGCTGGGCAGGAATAGCAGCAGCAGCAAATTCGAATGCATAATCCAGTGATATCACTGGAAGATAGAAAACTGTTAGATGCACTGGTTGAGAGCAGTAAAGACGAACAAAATCTGGAGCAACAGCAAAGTAAGACAGTCGTAGCACAAGATAGTCATGCTTTGATGCCACTGGAAACTGTCCAGAAACTCCCACAGATAGTTAGTTTGGGTCGCGACATTTATGAAGAAGGAGAGGAAGATGACATGCATAAAAAATGCATGGACGAGGCTGCTAAAAAGGGAGATTTATCACCTATGCATAGTGGAAAAGCTAAGAAATCACATTCAAGGAAAAAGAGTTGGGACGGCAAGTCAAATGACGAAACAAATGTTAGACGACTACCTATGTGAGTGGCGAAGCAAAAGCAGGTTGATTCAACCATCTCTATGAGATCCACCTGTTCAAGGAATAGATGATTTTTCACTATATTTTGAAGATGCGGAAGGAGGATGAAAACGACTTCCAAATTGATGAAATCACAACATTAGACAACGAGGGGCAAGGTTATAATTCTTACTACTTTTTAATGTCATTTTATTAGCATTATCATTTGTAATATCATCATAGAGTGTATTATAAACTCTATGATGATCACAGAATATTTGGTTCTTGCAAGTTCTTTCTTTCTACATGCTTGCTAATAGTGAGGCCTTTTTATTTGCCTCAATAGGATCGGTAAGGTAAGGTTTAGCTCGGTATGTACTTGCTTAGGTCCTATGCCTTTGGATACACCCGAATGGCTATTAGATAATATGCCCTCGTGAGACTTTGCCAGCAGCTACACCATGACTCCTCTACATGAGGCTGCTATACAGGCAATGTGAGGCGCAGAGGAGTAATTATATAGCCAAGGCATATAGGCGACACTAATCGAGCTTTTGTCCCCCTTACTTGTACTTCTCCTTTGCGGTTTGCTTTTATTTTCAATAAAATCTTATAATTTGCCCAAAAAAAAGTCACAGGCAGTCCCTAATAATGAAGTTAATGAACTGGTGGCTGCAAAAAAGAGAAAATGAGGTGCAAAAACTGGTCTTAGACACACTGCCAATCATCATATGCTGGAACCTGTGGTAGAACTGACGTGCAGCCAAATGTGGAGGAAAAACATCATCTGTAACATGAACTCTGTATTTCATCACTTCTGACCTACTCCTACTGCTCAGAACATCCTATGCCAACATCAAATGGCCAGTCAACTGGCCAGAAATGTACCTGGCCATAGAAAGCTTACGGCATCATACCAATGTGCAGC
The DNA here is from genome assembly GCA_002018475.1 of Nicotiana obtusifolia. NCBI lineage: Eukaryota > Viridiplantae > Streptophyta > Magnoliopsida > Solanales > Solanaceae > Nicotiana > Nicotiana obtusifolia. The sequence continues at coordinate 131,347 of MCJB01050841.1, read as the reverse complement.
AGGTAGTTTGGCTAAAACCAGCAGTGGGATATGTCAAAATCAACACAGATGGTAGTGCTTTAGGCAACCCTGGGAAAATAGGAGCAGGGATCATCATTAGAGACCATCAAGGCCACTTCATTCATGCTATTTAAGTCCACTGGGAGAGGGCACTAATAATTTAGCAGAAACTCAAGCAGCCCTCATTGGCATCAACTGGTGTATGCAAAATGGCTACACCAAACTCCTGTTGGAAACTGACTCTAAGCTGCTCACTCAATGGGTAACAGGACAGTCTAAGCCACCATGGACCATATGCATGTTAGTTCAAGAAATCATCAATCTGAGTAAGCATTGTGTTGCTTTTAAGTGCACTCATGCTTTGAGAGAAGCCAATTGCCCAGCCGACTCATTGTCAAATCTAAGTCATGACCTCACCTTCATGAGACATTACAATAGCCAACAGGAACTACCTGCACTATAAGGGGGGAAATTCACCTAGACTGTCAAAGAACCCTAGTATTTAGGCATAGGAGGTCCAAAAGGCTCAAATTTCCACCATACATGTTACATAATACTGCTGCTGCATGAGTACCATGAACATATATACTAAAATAGCAGCAGCATCACTAGACACTATACATCTAGGTTGTAGTAACACCACCAGAAGTAGTAACACATACAGCAGGGTAGAAGAATATTACTCTCTACTCATTCTGTTTGATCTGTTGCAGGAGCTAGCATACAACAACACCAACAGAAGCAGTAACCTGTACAGCAGAATAGAAACATTTTCCCCATTGCCCTTCATGTTTGGTTTTCTCCTTCTGTTTGCACTGCTGCAGGAAGATACCTTCCACCTTTCACCCAGTCTAATGCAGATTTCCCTATTTAAGCTACCACCATACAAGCCACAACCATTAAGCTAGCAGGAATCCCCCCCCCCCCCTTA